>WSYH01011775.1:0-20129 GCA_036426205.1 Ascaphus truei
TGTGTGTGTGTATATATATATATATATATGTATGTGTGTATGTGTGTGTGTGTGTGTGTGTATATATAGATATATATGTGTATATATATATATATATATATAGGTGTGTGTATGTATATATATATATATATATATATATATATATATATACTGTATACACACACACTATGTGCGCACACAAGTACTTACACATCTTCTATAGCCTATATCAATAACCGGGACCCTATTTTGGAAGCTTTTTACCCGTTCACGTTTGTGGTCTGACTTGAGCTGAATTGTTTGTGCGTTTTCACTGCAGGAAAAAGAAGAAAATAAAACATTGTTCTCGTAACGTCTGCAGCGCCGGTGGGGTTCAAACGTGCGCTGTCAACTCCCGTTTCACGCCAGTTGCCGCCACAACTTGCTGTATATTTTCCTTTTTATGTTTTTATTTTATATTTTCTGTTGTAGTGTTACTAATTTATCAGAACGGTCCAGATGCGTCAACAACAACAACAAAAAAGATTTCGGATGTTGCGTTATTTATTTAATGCTTTTTTTTGTCACTTGTCTTTTATACACTTGGGATTATAAATGATGTATATGTTCAAATGAAGACTTTGACTGTACCAGTAACTATTTTACCCGCCTGATAGTGTTTGTTGCATATGGCACACTTGTGAGCACGTGACTTGAGCACGGGTTAATGCACAGCTATCTATCTACGTTCCGCAAAAGTCCCTCAAATGAACAATATCTCCCATTATTCTTTCCCAATATACCATCTGTCACGAACAGCGCACAAGTGAGCACGTGACGTATGCAACCAGGATTAATACACACGGCTAGTCTAGCCAACTCACCTTTCTCCTTCGCAAGGTACTTCAAATGAGTTACTATTTAGCCTTACTCGGTAATGATCTATCCGCTGCCACCACCAAAAATTAAACACAAACAAAATATATCTGCCAGGGTCTATTGGCCCCTTTTTAATAAGAGAAAAACTATGCATTTGACACACATCTGGTGTAGCAAAATGTCTGAAAATGTCATTTACTCTCTACAGAGCGTGCAACCCATCAGTCAGAGCCCAAACCTCATTACTTGTTAAAGTTCGGCTTTAATATTAAAAAATACAATTTTAGATCAGCAGTGCGCAAACTGGGGGCATGCCCCCCAGGGGGGGGGGGGGGCACGGCAGTTAGCGAGGCCTCTGTAAATTTACTTACCGACTTCAGTCCATGTGTCTCCATGGCAACGCAGCATCAAATGACACCCATTACCATGGAGACGTGACGTCAAATAATCCCGCAGCGTCATTTGATGCTTCATTGCAGGTAAGGGGCGTGACCGAGGAGGGGAGCAGCACAGGAAGTTTGCGCACCCCTGCTTTAGATTATAGAAAAAAAGATTATTACAAGAACAAACGGTTACATTAAATGCAGACAATTTCTTAAAATAACAGGATAAAACATAAGCAGAAATTCCTATGCAGTACGTTACCACGTGCCATAGCTCCTGTCCCAGAGAGGTCACTGGCGTAGAAAAGATGGAAATTCACGTGCCTGATCTCAAAACACATCTCTTGTTGAATTTTTAACTCGATGAAAAAGTAGGGCTTTACATGCCATGTTCCATTAATTGAGAACAACATAAGCCCACCCCTGTCATCAATCAGCTTGACCTTTTTAAGACTTGAAAGAAAGAGAGAAAAAACATTCCTTCTGACTTTAAAAGTCGGCTTGATATATAAAAGAGCTCAGAACTTTATTCCTATAATACTTGAAATAACGTGATTCATATCAATAAGTTCAGACGAGCTCGCCGAATATAATGACTCATTTTGACCGACTTGCTCCTAAATTTGAGCGAGAAAATGGATGTTTGGCCTTATTGCATCTGTCTCATTGCATCTGTTACAAATAGCTATTTGTTATTCTGCAGAATAGGTGTTGGGGCCATGATAGCCTAATTTGTAATAAGTTTGCTCTCTTTGGAATGTATTCTTAGCCACAGCTCCTGAACCCTCCAAACAATCTCTTTGAAGGTATATTTAAAAGCTTCCTGTTTATTCTACTGTCATGAAAGGCATATTTTAATCTCATCTCCGGCAAAACAGATGTTGACTTGAGATAACCTCAGTCCTATACAACACAGTCCTGGCTTGACAAGCCATAAAAACAAATCTTGTAAAAAAAAAAAAAAATTGACAAATTTATAACCAACGTTAACCCCTTGTGTGCCCGATTGATTGAAATACCCAATATCTTTTGCCCTATTCATTACATTGACTAATGGTTATTTACTATAGTAGTAATGGCCAACTCCAGTCCTCAAGGGAACCAAAAGGCCAGGTATTGGTGATATCCTTGCTTCAGCACAGGTAGGTCAATCACTGGCTCAGCCTTTGACAGGCACTGGTTGAGCCACCTGCATTGAAGCAGGGATATCCTGAAAACCTGACCTATGTGTGGCCCCTGAGGACTGGAGTTGGCCACTCCTGTAATATAGCCTCTGGAAATGCTGTTACCCGCCTGTATTCCGTGGGAATCTAGGATTCAGCCGTGTGTGTATTGCGATGGGTTGATAAATATATGTATCCAAGAGAACATTGCCAATGGCTGCACTCTCGCAAAGTTAAAGGAGCACGTTCTCCCAAAAAAAACATCCCCCACCCAGGTGGGAAGCAGGGGGTCTCCAGACCTGAACCATGTTAGTTCCAGCTCTGGTGAACCCTTGCTTCCTGAGAGAGACCTCCATAGGGGGCACCGGTAGTAGCTCCGGAGGTTTAAAGGTCCCAGTCACTCTGGTCAATAGGAAGCCGGAAGGGATGATGTCACGGCTTTCTATCGGCCTCCGGACATTTAAGCAGACATTATAATAATAACTTCAGATAGCGCCTTTCTCCCAATGGGACTCAAGTGCTTTACAGTTACAATATCGCGCAGTACGCAGCACGTAGGAATGTTTTTATCATCGTTTATCGTTTGTGAAGCGCCAACATATTCCGCAGCGTGGTACAATGGGGGTGCAGAGTTATGTATATTACAAAAGCATGAACAGTTACATACAGGTGAGGACACACCTGCACAAACAGATACAGGAAGGTAATGAGGGCCCTGCTCATGAGAGCACAAACCAGAGGGAATGAGGGACAATGTTGAAACAAGAAGGTAAGGTGGCTGCTCATTGTAGGATAAGGTGTGGCTCAGGTTAGAATATGGCCCAGTCTGACAGCTGATACCGTTAAGGTTTTGGGGAAGGGGAGGATGTTACATGGGGTGGAGATTGGTCCAGCCACAAATCTGGTCCCGATGGGGTTGGAGGGGACTTGGATGTTAGAGGTATGGCGAGTAGGATTCCTTGAGAGAGAGGGGGCAGCATAGGAGAAGTCTTGCAGGAGGAAGTAAGATGGGAAGGTGTTGTGAATGAGGGCTGAGGGAAACCAGTTTAGGGATATTCGTAGTGGAGCGGTGAGGGAGGTAGATGAGTCTAGCAGCAGCATTTTGGATAGATTGGCATTGAGATAGGCGGACAAGGGGAATGTCAACTAAGAGAAGGTTGCCGTAATTGAGACAGGACATTGTGAGTGAGTGAATACTAGGATTTTAGTTGCATCGCGAGTGAGAAAAGGGTGCATCTTGCCAATATTTCATAGGTAAAGATGGCAGGACTTTGTGAGGAACTGAATGTGAGGAATGAAGGAGAGAGTCGAAGATGGCCCCTAGACAGCAGGCTTGAGGTGTTGAGATGTGTGGTGTTATTGGCAGTGAGGAAGAGTTTGGGTGTAGGGGTGAAAGCGGGAAAGACTATTAATTCTGTTCTGGACATGTTAAACTGCAGGTAGCGGTGAGACATCTAGGAGGAGATGGCAGAGACATGGGACAGGAGAGTTCAGGGGAAGAGAAAGAGACTTGGGTGTCATCGGCATATGATGATACTGCAAGCCAAAATATTGTATTTGTTCTCCAAAAGAAGAGGTGTAGAGTGTGAAGAGCAGAGGGCCAAGGACAGAGCCTTGTGGGACTCCCAACAATGGAGTGAAGAGGAGGAGACACCAGAGAAGAAACACTGAAGGAGCGGTTGGACAGGTAGGACGTGAGCCAGGAGAAGGCTGCTTCATGGAGGCCAATAGACTGGAGAATATTTAGGAGATAGGGGTGATCGACCGTGTTGAAGGCAGCAGAGATCCAGGAGAATTAGTATGGAGAAATGTCCCTTCGATTTAGCTGTGAGTAGGTAATTTGGTCACTTTTGTTAATGTTGTCACGGTGGAGTGTAGAGGATGGAAACCAGATTGTGAAGAGTCAAGCAGGGAGTTGGAGGAGAGAAAGTGAGTCAGGCGGTTGTATAGAAGTTGCTCAAGTAGCTTGGAGGCAAAGGGGAGAAGATATATAGGGGGGGGGGGGAGGATGAGTCAAGTGAGGGTTCCTTGAAAATGGGCGTGATGAATGCATGTTTGAAAGAAGATGGAAATGTGCCAGAGGCGAGAGAGAGGTTAGGATGGGGCTTAGTGTGCCAGAGAAGGTGCGGAGGAGATGTGAGGGAATAGGATCAAGGGGGCAAGATGATGATGAGCGTGGAGACCTCATCCTTCGTCACAGATAAATGAGCTTAGAATGGATTTATGTGTGTGAGGGGAGGTAGGTGTTGCGTATGGAGCTTTGCATGAAGAGATGTCATGTCTGATAGACTTAATCTTGTCTGCCCAGATGATCTTACAATCTATGATTTTGATGCCTGAGGCACAGAGAGAGAAGGTGGCTTGCCCAAGATCACAAGGAGCTGACACCGGGAATTGAACCAGGCTCTCCTGCTTTAAACTCAGTGTTCTGGTTTACAGAGTCAGTGTCTTTACTCACTGAGTCGCTCCTCCCCAACTAGCTCAACGGAGCTGCTACCAGAATCCCTTACCGAGGTATCGCGGAAAGCAGGGGGTCCCTGGAGTTGAAATGAACACGGTTCAGCTCCGGAGACCCCCTGCTTCAAACCTTTAAAAAAATAACAATGAAACCAGGAGGGCTGCTTTAATGCACTACAACAGGGATGTGCAAACGGGGGGGGGGGGGGGCGGGGGGGGGGGAAGATTGCGCACCCCTGCTCTACAAGGCCCTTTCTGTGCTTGATTTTAAAAAAATTAATTGGGGAAAAAACAAATGAAAACCTAAGTAATCGTAGTGTCAGCACTGGACACAGAGGTGCTTAAAGGTATTTATTGAGCCATAACCGTCACCCCACCTTTCTGTCCCCAATTTGTGTGTCTATCTATGTATGTGTGTCTATATAATGTGCCTATTATTGTTTATTTGTAAAGCTCTAACATATTCCGCAGTTGAGTACAGAGAGAGATGTAAATTACATAGACATACCAAATAAGGACAAACGAGCACAGATACTGACAGGTAATAAGGACACCGAGCCTGGGAGCTTACACTCTAGAGGGAATGCGAGACAATGTTGGAAGAAAAGGTAGAGTGGCTGCTCATTGGGGGACGGAATATACATCAGGATAGAGTACGGTCCAGCTGCACAGAGGGTGAGGGTGTTAAATAGTGTGGCGCGTGTGTGGGTGTGTGTGTGTGTATATAGATATGTAGATATAACTCCATGGCAAAATAATGTTTATTTTTTCTTATTTTTTTTAATGTAATAATTGAAAAGGTAATAAAATGTTATGCTGTAGTGTTCTACATTGTATATAATATTAGAAAGCTGTGAGTTTATTTGAAAATGGGAATAAGCACTCTCCTCGAGCAATAGTATTTTTACATCCTGTATATAATCGGGTTGGGGATCTGCGCTATCACAAGAGGTTTTAAAGGGGTTTCCACTGAGTCGCTACAATTTGAAATGGTTCCACAGTTCTTGAAAGTTCTGATCCAAAGGGAAGAAAACTGGGCTCCATCCACAAAGCACTCATGATTTCCCCTCTCTCCTGGGTTTATTATATAATTGTCATTATCACAATAACGACTGTCTACTCAGTGTATAAAGGAGATTGAAAAACACGAAGGGCCCATGTACTCACTAACACATCTTTTCATGTTTGCGTTGTGTCCAAAAAAATGTCAGTGCTAAAAAGTTACACCAACCTGGATAAAATGAAGGCGTCGAACATCTGGCCCTATATAAAAAAAAAAATGTTTTAATCTATTTTGAGTCTTCACGTCATGTTTGATTGATTTGCAATTTAAATTAAAACAGAATTGTGTATATTTTATTGTATAACTACTACTAGTAAATATCAATTATAAGTGTAATACGATAGCCACAGTGTGAAAATAATACCTTGCGTAACCTATATAATGGAACATCCGCGTGGCGTCACACACTTCGGTTCATACAGAGCAAATTCATTCGGCGCTAACAATATTATGATTGGTTTTAGGGTTTACGCTATGCCGAACTTGCAGGTCGTTATTGACTCCCTTTTTAATTAATTTTGTGGTTTACAGAAACATTTAGTTATTTATTTATTTTTTAATATTCATTTACATCTGTCCGCCCCGCGCCGGCCATTACTGTGCGGTCAAGCAAATGGGGGGAGGGGGGAAACAATTTTGGTTGCAACAGGGGAGATGGAGAAATGTAAGGTTAGTACAGTATATAGGTAGGATTACCATAAGTCCATTTTCAAAAAAGAAGACGCCACAAGCCGACCGTGCATGTGCGAGCGATGCGCGGTTGGCGCTTGCACGCATGCGCCGTCGAGGTTACCGGATATTCTTGGTTATTTAAAAATTCCTCCCGGACGGCGACCCTCGATCAAAAAGCCGGACATGTCCAGGAAAATTCAGACCTATGGTAACCCTAATATGGGAGCAAGAAAATGTTTGACATGCCCCAAAAGGCTCCTATCCAATGCACTCTCTCCCCCATCCTTGATAATATTTTAGTCCCAGTTGGATAGAGCTGAATTCGTCTCCAGCCCTAGGAAGTGGCGTCACCGATCCTAAGAGGCCTCGTTTTCATCTTGCACCTGTTACAGACACATCAACTCTTACTGGTTTTCTGTGAGCCACGGATGTGGAGTACATAATTTTTTTCCCCTCATATATCAATGGTGTGTCCCTACAACCCAACACACCTAGGCCAGGTGGCTTTCCCAAAAATACTGGACACAATGGTGAAAAATGTGACGCGCTCAAAGAACGCACCTACCCTCTCCATGCTGTTTCCTCCTCTCTTTGGCCCAAGCTCCTGATACGTCCTCCTAATTGGTGGCTGCTGCTTGGTAATGCAGCCAATCAGGATGGAGGAAGCTGCCAAGCCCCTTAGCAACAGCCCTGCTTGGGGATGTCCCGCCACCCCAGAAGCTGGTCAGGTCACTATGTCTAGAGAGGTAATACACCTACATGTCCAGTATTATCTAATTTTTTACTGGACAGTCCTAAAACAGGACAGTCTGGTTCAATACTGCACACCTGGCAACCCTAATTCACCATATATATTTGTATTAACAGGATTGCTACTGGCATTGTGTCCTTGTAATAGAACCAAAGACAAAAAGCCACAATGCTACATACACTGTAACAAATTATATTTATCTGATTCTCTTTTCATAAGTGAGAGTCATTTTGTTACATTCTTTGGCCAAAGCATTTTAAGCCTGGAAACCATGCTAAGGTATCCCCGTCTTTTGCAAGTCCTGACACCACCTGTAAAAGCTCTCCTAACCTTTCTAATGCAGGGAGAACTGTCTTAATAGACAGAACAAAGGCTGCCATTTAAAAGTGGGATCGGTGTGCTTATAAGAAGTAGGTGGTAGACGCACTCAATCACACTGGTCAAGAGGGGGGGTACTTAGCTGCCGGTGCGCTGAATCCGGGGAGATCCTAATGTCCCAGAGAGAGTCAGTGGTGAGTAGAGAAGAAGCAGGCAAACGGTCTTAAACATGCAGTGAATTTAATGCCTAAACAACCGACGTTTCGGCAGTACAATACCGCCTTTCTCAAAGTAAGGCCTTACCTTGAGAGAGGCAGTATGGTACTGCCGAAACGTCGGTTGTTTAGGGCAGGCATTAAATTCACTACATGTTTAAGACCGTGTGCCTGCTTCTTCTCTACTCATCAGTGTGCTTATAACCAGAGAGGAAGGGTTTCACAAACCTCAAAACAATTGTTGACTGAGTTAAATTTACAAACGCACAGCCCCCCACAAGCTCATATCCCAAGTATCACTATTCATTCCATTACAATAAAGACATTTGGCCCAGAACGCTCCAAAGTCCAGTCCCTGGGAGTTGATATCTATGTAAAGGTAATTCTGTAACAGTAGTGGATCCCTGTCCATTAAACTGCACCATTTGGATGTGCGAGAACTGTTGAATGAAGACTTCAATATATATTCCCCTGTGCGTTATTGCCCATTTTCTCATGGAAATTTCATTATCGGAGGTATTTTTTTATTCTGGGTATTTGCTTGTGATTTGGGGTTGTGTCAATAGACTGAGTTAGGAAGGCAGATATGCTAATTGGTTGTATTCAATTCTGCTCCTTTTTTTTAGGGTTAAAAGTCTCCTTTGAGGACTGAATCTATATGAGATCTTCATTGTAATGTCACATAGACTCCTAATAGTGCAGTCATTTGAACATGTAAATTAAGAGTAGTCCTAAGACTTATAATTACAGGCGGAAGGGATACCCCTGTCTTTTATATATACACAATTTTTTATTTATTTTTTCAACTTTAAATTTTTATTGGAAAGTACAAATACAGCCATTGTTCCACTGCCCGATATTACATTTCCGATTTTGTTAAACAAGTATAATAACGCTTCGGAAGCACATCCATTTAATACTTTACAAACAAGACCAGACGAACTTGACAGGGGGACAGGGAAAGAGGGTAGGGGGAGGGGAGGGGGGGGGGTGGAAGGTTGCCAGGCTTAGGTGTAGCTTTCTCGCTATTTCTTGGCCCCCTTGTTAGGCCATAGCTAAGGAGTTTGGCTGGGACAGATCCTCCTGAGGTTTCTTTCTAGTATTGGGTTTTCCCTACTGTATGACTACATGAAGGTCTGCTAACTGTGCGTCGCTACGTCGTTTTGTCTAATCTGACCTTAAAGGAGATCGCACCTAGTTTAATTAGTGCAAGATCGAGGTGGCGTCCACACCGGGGATGTCTACCTGGGTCAACCATGGATCCCAGACTCTTAGAAAATTTGTGCCGGTGTCATTAACTAAACTCGTTAATTGTTCCTTCCGGCAGACATGCCAAATTCTGTTTTTGATCTTTGGGATAATTGGTATCTCCTGCTGTTTCCATAGTGCTGCGATCTCGCATCTTGTGGCAGTGGCGAAATGCGCGATTAATTTATGCGACGCAGTTGATAGACCCTGGATCCGCCTGCCCAAAAGGAACAGCCACGGGTCCAGGGGGATCTCCAAATCGAGAATCCGCTGAATCCAGTCTCTGATTTGTTCCCAAATAGGGGCCACCTTAGTGCAAGACCACAGCATGTGTCGGAGATCTGCTGCTTCCCCACACTGTTTAGGGCAGAGAGGGGAGTAGCCTTTTACAAATTTCGCTAAGCGCGTCGGAGTGTAATACCACCTCATAAGGACTTTATATGCGTTCTCCTTTAGTGTGGTGCAGATTGAGCTTTTCGCAGCCGCCTGAATAATTCTGTCCCATTCGTCGTCCTCTAAAGTCTCTCCTAGGTCTGACTCCCAGTGTCTCATATAACTCAGTCTGTTGTCAATGGGCGACTTCTGGCAGATCACTTCCCTGTACATTCTAGATGTGAGTCCCCTTGTGTCCGTAGCTCTAGAACACAGCTGCTCGAAATTTGTTCGCGCCGGTCGAATTGGCGTTTTATTGTAGAAATCTCTGATCTGGAGGTACCTAAAAAATTCGCTGTTTGGGATATTCTTAGAGGATTTAATTTGATCAAATGTTTGTATGGTCGTTATGCCCTCCAGATCTAGTAGACGGGAGAACCCTTTCTGTGTCCACATCAGGAAATTTTTGCTATTCAGGCCCGGAGCGAAGTCTGTGTTGCCCACTATTGGTGTCATTAGCGATGTTTTGGTGGTCAAATTACATTTGAATTTCGTGGCCTCCCAAACTTTTAATGAATTGACCATGGTCTGTATCGGGTTGTGCATCTTGCGTACCCCTGCTTTGGGTAGCCAGATTAAATTTTGGAGTTCAATTGGTGCACAGCATCTTTTCTCCAACTCAACCCATATCCGTAGGCTTGGGTCTGTGTGCCATTGGAAAATCTGCCCTAATTGGGCTGCTTTATAGTAGGCCTGCAAGCAAGGCACCGCTAACCCTCCGCCTGCTGTGGGGCGTTTTAATATTCCCTTATTGATTCTTGGGTTTTTCCCGTTCCAGATAAATTTCATAATTTTTGACTGGAGGGAGAGGATGTCCGCCTGCACCAAAGGGATAGGGAGACTCTGGAAAAGATATAGCATCTTTGGGAGGAGATTCATTTTCACGCTATGTATCCTCCCAATCCATGAGATGCTCCCCTTCATCCAGGTTCGGGGATCCTCTCCCAGCGTTTTTATGATCTTGGGGAAATTTGCTTTATATAATGTTTTGTACTCCCTTGTGAGATACACCCCTAAATATTTGATAGTGGAGGGTTGCCATTTGAACTGAAAATTGAGGTCAATCAGTTTTTTGACTTCTTTTGGTAGATTAATATTGAGGGCTTCTGATTTAGACTGATTGATCTTAAATCCCGAAATTTGGTTGAATTTACCCAGTATGTTGAATACATTTGGAAGAGATGTGAGAGGTTTGGTTAATGTGAGAATGACATCGTCCGCATATAGAGCGGCTTTGTGCATTTGGTCTCCCACCGGGATACCAGAGATATCTGGGCTGTTTCTAATGTGTGCCGCCAAAGGCTCAATACATAAGGCGAACAGTAATGGCGACAGCGGGCATCCTTGACGTGTTCCGCTTTTGATTTCAAACTGTTCTGAGGGGAAACCTTGATATCTCGCTCTTGCTGTGGGGTTTTTATACAACGCCAGGATGGCCTGCAGGAGGCGTCCCTCAAAGCCAAATGCTCTCAATGTTTCCGCTAGGTAAGGCCAATCTATTCTATCGAAGGCTTTCTCAGCGTCTAGACTTAACACTATGGAGTGAATTTTTTCTTTTTGGGCCAGATCGATGAGATCAATAATTCTCCTGGTGTTATCTGCCGCTTGTCTACCTCCGATAAACCCTACTTGATCCGTGTGTATCAACCCGGGAAGGACACTACCCACCCTGTTGGCTATAAGTTTAGAGTATATTTTGAGGTCCGAGTTAATCAGTGAAATGGGCCGGTAGCTCTTGCAGTCTGCCGGGTCCTTTCCGGGTTTATGGATCACCGATATTGAGGCTTGGAGCATTTGTGCTGGGAATGAGGCCCCTGCTAAAATTTCATTGAATAATTTCAACATGTGGGGGGCTAGAATTTTTAAATATTTCTTGTAATATAGGTTCGAAAAGCCATCTGGCCCTGGGGCTTTAGCCGGTTTTAGTGCTTTGATGACCCCAGCGAGTTCCTCCATCGTGAAATCCGACTGGAGTGCCTCCCTGTCGCATCTCTTCAGTATGGGTAAATGTGCCTCTTTAAAGAAGGTCCGTAAGTCCTCCTTTGTTTTTGGATTATGGGTTACCTTATCTATATATACACAATTTTTACCCACCTATATACATAAAAAAATGTGTATTCTTGCATACACATTGGCCCGGGTGGTCTAACCAGTCCCCATTACGTGTTCGTGTCTGGTGGTGCACCTGCAGGCAACAGGGCTCCTGAGTCTCCCGCTTGATGGTATTAGGGGATGTCTTCCAGACAGGCAGCTGAGGTAGTGGGTGCGAGTTCAACTAACATCATGTGCAGCGCCTCCACCTCATCAGGATCTGTGCTTCCGCAGGGAGATGGTCCTTGTGAGGAACTCCTTCTTGGTGATGACTGCCACTGTTGAGTAATCTCACACTCACACAGTGGGGGTTTCATTAACAAGGTCATCTTTATTGTAGATTGGGATGTAGCAGACTGCCCCATGCAGCTGCCGGCTCTAGCCGCACATCTCTTCATTGGACTAACAATTTATGTCATAGGACAAGCTTTCGAGAGTTATCCTCTCTTCTTCAGGACAAGCAATACTGATATACAAAGGTTTCAATGGCTAAAACAGTGAAGAGAGAGGGGGAAAAAAACCAGCAGATATTTACTGTAGATAAGGTACCAATGCTACATCAAATTAACAAAACATATATGATTATAAGTATAAAGTTTAAATACTTCAATAACAGTAATTACTTGGTTATTTAGTTAAACCCTTTGGCCAAAGCTTCGTAAGCCTACATACTAAAACGTCAAGGTATAACTAAAAATGCAGGTCCTACCACTAAAACTGTGAACCCTTCCTTTTACCTCTGTATGAGGGGAAGCAACTACAGCGAGTTTTGTCCATTCAGCAAAATGCCAGAACCTCCCAAGTTAAAAAGGTGGGGGGGGGTGAGCTCGGGGGGGGGGGAGGTGCCACCTACCACCATTTAACTGTTGCCAGTCAGAAAAAAAAAAAATATATATATATATATATATATATACACAATCATTTTCAGAACCTCTGAGGAAGCTGAAACACGGGTGAGATTTCCCCCCATATCTGCTGAGACACTCTCTTAAACGGCTTAACATACTTAATCACAACTGTGTCCAACTCTTCAGTAGTTGTGCACTGAAAAAGGGCTTTCTTCTCTCCCTCCCCTCTGGGGATTCCTTTCATTACAATTTTTCCCTTAGGTGCATATACAAGGCCACATTTGTTTTATATAGGCTGAGCGGTTGACTCCCGTTATGTGGATATTAGATTGTAGCGGCAGCAGGAAGATTGGACAGCTGAAGATTACAATAGTCCAGATGGGAGAGAATGAAGGTCTACCTTAAGAGTTTTAGAAGTAGAGGGATGGAAGAAAGGCTGTATCTTTGCAATATTGCGAAGGGAAAAAACACAGGTTTTAGCTACATTGTGAATGTGAGGGAGGAGTCAAATGTGACCCCTAGGCAGCTTGCTTGTGATACTTGTTGTATGATAGTGCTGCCAACAGTAATGTAGAAGGGGCAATAGGGCCAGGCTTGGCAGGAAGTATGAGGAGTTCATTGTTTGACATGTTAAGTTTGAATTGGCGGAAGGGGCATCCAGGATGATATAGCGGAGAGACAATCAGAGACTTTGGTCTATACAGCAGGTGTAAGGCCAGGGGTTGAAAGGTAAATTTGTGTCATCAGCATAGAGGTGATATTTGAACCCACAAGATAAGGTCAACTAGGGGGGGTGTGACGATAGCCTATGACAGGTTGTAATTTACACCAAATAACTGGGATTGAAATGAATGAGGCTTAGATATAATAAAGTATATTTATTCCTTTGGATAGGTGAACACACGATATAGTACAGTAACAAGACAAGAAGTACACTTACTTTGGGGAAGGGGAATGATAAGTATGTTGCATAGCAATTCTCTCGCATAGCAATTCTCTCGCAATCAGGTAACAATTCAGATGATATCAGAAGACACTGGGGATAGGGATTACCACGATTTATATATCTTTTGTAACCCTATCCTTAACATTAAGTACAGGTGATTGGTCTTCAATTACCTCATCCTTGAAGCACTCAATAAGTCCTGAGGGATTGGCCTGGCAAAATTGTCCGCCGGCATTGTCCAGTACATTGTCCTGGCCACAGTTGACAGTGAAGTCCAGATCCTGCTGAGCAGGGCTCCACCGTGGCCACCGGGCATTCTCCTTTGCCTCCCTCTGCCCCCCACCCAGTGCCTGGTGAACCAAGTCCATGGTGAAGGGGCCACTTTTGCAGACCAGGCTGCACACTGCCCAGAGACTGGCATGTCTCTGCACCAGTAGGAGACCAGCTATCAAGCACAGACCGTCGCTTTCCTGTCAACCAAGTCTGGGAAAGAGCTATGTCACTATCCTGTAGGGACCCTACCTGCTCTGGCCCTGTGCCCACCTGTAGCTGCTCCGCTATACCCTTGACTCTCCTCCCTGGCTGCCTATCTACCCACAGCCCCTCCTCTGGGAACCCTGGGGAATCTGTCAGGGGGGTCACTCCTGGCTGGTCAGAACAAGGGACCTCCTGCCTACCTAGCCCATCCCTAGCTTCTGCCAGCTGCCTGACACCCCACTGACCTCCTATCTCCCCCTGCTCCACAGTGTCTCCCTGCCTAGCCTCCCCTAAGCCCAGCACCTCAGCCCCGGCTGATGACTCCTGCTGCTTACCTCCCTGCAGCCCACCTGCACTCCTCTCCCCCCTGGGCAATCCTAACCCAGACCCTGGAACTACCTGAGTGCACCTACCTCCCTGACCTTGTCTCCCCCTTACCAGGGATGAGCTCAGAGGCACCTCTCAAGATGCAACCGCCTTAGCTCTGGGCTGGCAGGTATCCCTGGGGTGGCACAAGCTGGCCACTGCCCATGATACCCCCAGCCCATAGCTAGGCTGCAACAGGGGGTTGCTGATCTGAGAAACCCCCTGAGGCTCTGCCAGGGTAATGGGGAACTCTAGCTGCCATACCTGCTGCTTTCCCTCCCCGGCTACCACTAGCCCGTCTTCTCTCACTGAGATCTGATGCTGGCTACCTACCTGCAGCCTCCCCTCACTCCGCTTCTCCCTAGCTAATCCTAACCTGGATCCTAGGGACACCTGAGTGAGGCCATCTCCCTGACACTGCCTCCCCATTACCAGAGAGGAGCCCAGGGGCACTGGCGCAGAAGCACCTGCCTTGGCTCCTGGCTGGCAGGTAATCTGGGGGTGGGCTAACTGTGCCACTGCCCCTGATACCTCCAGCCCATAGCCAGGCAACAACAGTGGGTCTCTAAACCGAAGGACCCCCTGAGGCTCTGCCAGGGTAATGGGGAAATCTGGATGGCTCACTTGCTGCCTTCCCTCCCCGGTTCCCACTGGCCCACCCAACCCTCTCCCAAGCAATCCTACCCTAGAGCTGGGTGCTAACGGGGCTAGCCTCTCTCCCTGAAGATGTGCCCCCATTACCGGAGGTGAGCTCAGTGTTGCTGGTGCAGATGCACCCACCTTAGCTCCTGGCTGGTAGGTAATCCTGGGGTGGTCTAACTGTGCCACTGCCCCTGATACCTCCAGCCCATAGCAAGGCTGCAACAGTGGGGCTCTTAACTGGGAGTCCCCTTGATGCTCCGCCAGGGTAATGGGGTAGTCTAGCTGCCCTACAGGCTGCCCTTCATTCCCCTCCCCTGGTGCCCCTATCTCCTGCCACCCACCAGTCACCCCTACAAGGGAACAACAGGGTACAGTCAAGGGAAAAAATAAGTCAGGGTAAGTCTGCGACTTGGTCTGGCTTACCTCGCTGGTCCCCGCAGAGACTGCCGCCTTCGTTGGTCCCGATTGTAGGGGGACTGGAGTGGCCGCCGCCTGTATCCGCTTGGCCGGGAAGCAACGGGCAACTGCCGCAACAGCTCCCGGGTTTGGCACAGGTAAAATGGTGCAGGACAAGGATCCCAGGTCCTCGTGGAGAAACGCGGCTCCATTCAAACCCGGTAAAATAACCCCCTCCCGCAATCCCTGTCCCTCCCCCCACTCAGGGCTCCGGCACTTTGCCGGAATCGCGGCTCTTCCGCCGCCGCGGACGAGCCCCGGGTAGCTGCCGCAACAGCGCCCGGCTCTGGTACAGGGTCGCCGGTGTAAATCGTGGGGCTCCGGTCATCGCTGGGGATCGCCGACTCTGCCAAACAATGTGAATCACCCACCTCCCGCACACCCCAACCTTCCCCCCAAATAAAATTGCTGCCGGCAGGATGCCGGAATGGCGACTTCTTCTCCGCCGCCGGTTCTCCGCCGGATCCGATGGATGGCCGCCGCTCTCTGCCGCTGTTGCCGATGCAGCCCGGCCAGGTTCTCTAGGGGACGTCCCGCAATGGGTTTTCACCCCGGCTGGGCAGGAGCCATCAGAGGATGCCGCTAACTGGGTCATCTTTTCTGCAGCTCGTGAGCGCTGGCCCTGAGGGGCTTCTTTGCCCGACCGTGCACGGTCCGGGCACCGGGCATTATTGTGGCCCGCTTGTTGGCAGGGATAGCGCCGCGGCGCCTGCCGGAGTTCCTCCGCCGCCGGTGGACTACCTCCCGCAAGGAGCTGCTGAGTCCAGAGCGGAGGTGCTTGATCGCCGGGCTCATGCCGGAGCTTCTCCACTGCCGGGGAACTACCCCCCACAAGGGGCTGCTGAGTTCAGAGTGGAGTTGCTCCAGCGCCGGGTTCTGGGAGGGGGTAAGCGGGTCGGTGCGGCCCCAACGCCATGAAAATGACGATGGACGATGATGTTGAGGCGTACCTGTCAATCTTCGAGCGCACCGCAGTACGCGAAGGGTGGCCAGCTGAGGAGTGGGCGGGAATAATTGCTCCCTTCCTGGTGGGTGACTCACAACAAGCCTATTATGACTTGGAGCCCGAGCAAGCTAAAGACTATGACACCCTGAAGGCGGAGATTATGGCACGACTAGAGGTCACCTTCGCGGTTCGGGCCCAACGGTTCCATTCCTGGCGTTATGATTTAGAGAAGACACCCCGCTCTCAACTCTATAACCTTATACACACAGCAAGGAAGTGGCTCCAGCCTGAGGTATGTTCCATCGCTGCAGTTGTCGGAAGAGTCGTTATAGACTGGTTCCTGAGGGGTCTCCCCCGCACCATCCAGAAGTGGGTGAGCCAGAGTGACCCCAAAGACGCCGAACAGTTGGTCACTTTAGTCGAATGTTACTTGACTGTGGAGGAGATGTCCAAGAGTTCAAGTCCAGATGAGTGCTCCGGTTCTCGCTTCCTATGCTCCAGGAGGTCCGATAAGACTGTTCAACTGAATAGGAATCCCCAAGGACTCACTGACTTGCGTAAAGGAGTAGGAAGTACCACAGCACCTAGGAGGGACTCTGGTCTCGTTGTTCCCAGTAGACTGGAGACAAAACGCCGACCCAGTTTTGGAAGGTATATAGAGTGCTACAGATGCCATGAAATTGGACATGTGGCCGCAGTTTGCCCTCGGAACGCGGAACCATTAGAATGTAACTTTTCTGTGGGGCATGGTTCGTGCTGGGTTTCTACGGTTCAGCACAGTTCTTGCAGTTCAGAAGAGGACGATGAGGACTCCTATGTGGCCCCGCGGAATGGACAACTTCCGTGTGCAACAGAAGCTGCAGGGAAAGTTTACCCCGTGGCATCAGAAAATACCAGAGGTGGACTACAACACAGAGAGCTTGGCGCAATCGTCACAGGAGTGACTACTAGCCTTGGTATGAGAAAGGCTACCGATACCGCCATAAGCAGAAATCCAAATGAGTCAGACCAAAAGAGTGTTGACTGGAAACGGTTCTATGAGGCGTCCCAACAAGACGTTCAACGCCTCATTTGCAAGCAAGAAGCTTCTCAGCGAGAGGTCTGCACATTAAAAACAGAGCTGGGTATATGTTTGACAAATCTGGAAATGTAATAATGGGCTGTGGTACATTGGCTGTATCTGTACTTTCCAATAAAAAATTTGAAGTTAAAAAAAAAAAAAAAACAGAGCTGGGTAAAGTAAAGCAGCAACTGCTACAGGAGCGACTGAGTACCCAGTAGGTCCCCGCCGAGCAGCATGATGAGCTGAAGGCCACCCTGAGCCTTACCAGAGCATTACTGGAAGCGGAATACGAAGAAAAAAAAAATGTCCAAACCTTGGAATCTGAAAAACTGAAGTTGGATAAAAGGCTTCTAGAGCTAAAGCAGATAACTGAACACACGTCCCAGCAACTCCCAGCTATAAAGGAGGACAACCTCAAGCTGCAGAAAGAGCTGGAGAAGCAGAGAGCCTGCTCCATCACAAAAAATCAGTACTCCCAGGAGAAAGAGGCATGGGAAACAGAAGCAGCAGCAATCCTAGCGACAAAAACTACAGAGATCCAAAATCTGAAAGATGCGCTGACACAAACCCAGACCAAGCACCGGGAAGAGATGGAGGCCCTGAGAGGAATTGAATTGGCAGCTGCCTTGAGCCAGAAAAGAAGCATAGAAGGACAGCTTCAAGACCTGAGGAAGCACCTGGAGTTTGAGCGTGCTGGCCGCAAGAAGGCAGAGAAACAACAGCGAAGAGCTCGAAGCTCTGAAGACTGAGTGGGACACTACGCTTGACTCTATTATTGCTCAGCAGAAGGTCTAATGAAGAAAACCTTTAAGAGGAGGTGGATGTCAGACAGGTCTGACAAAGATGTTGGTGCACGGGATGGTGCACGGGCCGCTCACAGGACAGTGTTTCGCTGGGGGGAGGGATATGTGGTGCCATCGCTGCCCTCTAGGGACTAGAATGGGGCAGTTGTGGGACTTTACAGCTCTCAGAGTTAATTATTCTGGACAGGTCTGTTCAGCTGTGAGTTAATGAGCTAATTAGCCTAGCCTGTATAGTCAGGAAGTGATACAGAGATTCCCTCCCCATGCTGCCAGACACACACTGTTGAGAGTTATACAGAGAGGGTGAGAGACGCTGCTGCCAGACTGATCTGAAGCCACACACAGACAGCCCTGTGAGAGACTGAAAGGGGACCTGCTGCAGGTACACTGAGTAAAGAGTTTAGTTCTCCCACGACTAGTTAGGGACTAAGCAGTATAAGTCAGTACTCCTGGAAGGAGTTAGGTCTTTTGTTTCTGTTTTGGTGTTATGAGTTAACCCTGTACCTGCTTTATACCCTGTAAATAAACCCCTGCTTAGTGAAATACAGTGTTTCCTGCCTTTGATCTGGACAAAAGATCCGACGCTGGGACTGAGACGTCACAATATATATATAGTTGCATGATGAAGCCACTGTACAAATGAATGGGTGAAGGGTGGGTATCGGGCCAGTGTGGCTTAACCCCTTAATTACCTTTGCGGCTAATATCCCATAAGGTATTTAAGGGGTTAATTGATATCTGAATGTAATTGCAATGTATTGTCTATGTATTTGCTATGTATTTTGTGGGCAACGAAAGACAAGGATGTTGCTGGCGACGGGGGCTTCTTATTGATGAGGTCAGTAGTACTTTATTTATTTTAATATGCTAGTTAATGTGTTTAATAATGGGCAAATAATCTATTATCCCTATCTGGATAATAGTTATTTTGCACATTATTGTACTGTAGGTGTTTTGGGGGGGGGGGGGGGGTGAATGTATGTATTGAATGTATAGGCCAGGTTTATTTTTTTTACATTCAGGGTTGGTTCCTTGGTTCTGCGTGAGACCTCTGGAGACCACCTGCGGTATCCTCGGGTATCTCACGGTTATCAGGCTGGTGGTTCCACGGGTGACACCTGCGGGGATGAACGGGTAGTCTCACATCCGTGGGGGCACCGCGGACCCGTAGTGAGCACCCGTGAGTTCCCCAGACCTCTGTGAGAACCACCCGAGGCCCCGCAGACACCTGTGGGTCTGACCCGGGGCTCCCAGACATCCGCGGGCCTACCGTGGTGACCCAATTGTGGCCCACGGTGACCCAAGGAGACCACCTGGGGGCCATGGCGCTTGGCGGGACCCACCAACAGGCCTCCAGAACCTGTGTGAAACAAGTTGCTGGTACCCTGTAGGTCTGTCAGGTGACCCGCCGGGGACTCGCGTGGGGCTGGGGTATGAACCCTGTATGTAAAAGAATAAATCATGTATTTATGGGGGGGCATAGGGGGTGGGTAATGTATTTAATAAATAGAATGATGCTTATTGTGGGGCAGTGTATTGTTTTTATTGTGGTTACTGGGGTTGGGGGGAGGGGGTATTGGCCCCAAGGGTATGTGGGTAGGCCTCCCTTGTGGGTAGTGGGTGAGGGTGGTTAGGCCTCACGGGGTGGGGGGTTAGTGTGGGAGGGTATGTAGGCCTCCCGAGTGGTGGGTGAGGGTGGGTTAACCTCTTAATGACTGTAGCGGTTAATAACCGCTATGGTGATTAAGGGGTTAGGGGACATTACATTGGATGTTTTCATTCTTGTGTCTGTTTTGCAGCAGCAGAGGGGGCATGGCCAGGATGAAGATGAGGATGGCCTTCATCGTGGCAGCCGGAAATGGGTGAGTGCTATATGTATTTAATGTATTGATTGGTGTTTATGTATGTTAGGTACAGTCTACCTGACCAGACCTTAGAGCAGGCAACTTCTT
>WSYH01011776.1:0-20127 GCA_036426205.1 Ascaphus truei
TGTGTGTACTGGTCAGAACTAAACAGCAAGGGTTTGCCTTTTCAGGAAACCGAACAAAGTCAATAAGAAAGGCAACGGGGTGG
Organism: Ascaphus truei; assembly: GCA_036426205.1. NCBI lineage: Eukaryota > Metazoa > Chordata > Amphibia > Anura > Ascaphidae > Ascaphus > Ascaphus truei. The sequence goes on from WSYH01011776.1 coordinate 84, forward strand.
GTTAGTTTCTGTTTGAAACGAGGACTTGCCAGTTCAGAAACATACCTGTGGAAGAGAATGCAATTAGAATCCAGTCATAAGCTAGGTCTATTACCTCAGGCATGTTATGTTAGACAACGGCATCTCTCCCTACATTATTGGAGGAGGTTTGAGTGACCATATATTTCAACTGACGAGTACTAATATTAGGAAGGTTCATGTGTGTCTTCCTCCACCCTACTTCCTTCTTCTCTCGGGAGTAGGCCCTAACTAAAGCACCGGTAGTACCTGGACATGGGCCACAGTGGGCTGATTGTTTAGTGTCTCTTGTTTTTTCGATGGACAATCCTATGTAATCCGGTTGTAGTAACAACCTTTTAATACTGTAATTGATTGTAGTGGTTTTACTCAGATGATTGAGACGTCCCAGAGTTCACTCACTTCAGCTTAAGATGGACTGTTCCAATAAGATTTTGTTCTAGGATACAGTATTTTGTTTTGCTCTCCAGCCCTTTTTTTTTCACAACCACTGTGCACTGCATATTTGCTTGTTTCTTATATTAACCCACATGGCAGGGCACACAAACGATATCTTCAACAACATGGAATCCGCAGTAACATTTATAGATCAACTTCAATTGAAAATTGGATTGTTTATTGACTTTTATTGCCATATATGTGAGATAGCCTTGAGCTATAGAGGATCTTTTTCTTATGTATACATTATGAACATTGCAATACTTATTATAATAACTATAGCTACGCTCAATATAGGTTTTTGAGCACACGTGGTATTGGATCCATCTCTCACAACGCTTGAAAAAATGCTAAATGGCTAAGCAGTTAAACCAATACTTTCAATATACTTCTATTGAAACATGTTCTTTAGAGTCGATGACTTTATGGTATAGGCAAAGTAAATGATTTTTATTCGGTGGCAACATATTACTGAAAACGAAGACAACTCAAAGTAACTTATGTTTTGCTATTAATCAATTTAATGTAATGTGTTTCAAGAACCGCGATGAATTGCATTAGATAGAGTGATTTTCAGCATTAGACCAGATGCCTCTGCATATACATTGTTGTGAAAGAACCTCACACAGACCAATATTGTTTAGATAACCAAACAATCTCAATTTCTGTGCAAACTAAGTGTGTGTGTTGGTGAATTTTTTTACTCTAAAAACAAGGTTGTGGCTAGTTCCCTGTGAATAAAGTTGAAGGCATGCGTAATGTATGAAGAGCTAAGAAATCTATTTAGTAAAACAGCCAACCCCGCTATAGCGCGATCCGCTATAAACGCGGATTTGCTTATAACAGCGGTTTGAGGCGTGGACCCCGAATATTTAAAAAAAAAAACATTTTTTTTGCACACACACTGCACAACACTGGCGTACTGACACACACACTGACACACACTGCAAACACTCACCACACCGCACAACTGCACAGCACACACATAGAAGACCCAACAGCACCTTCCCCACTCATGCACACACTCACAGCACACTTCACACATCCACACACGCCACCATCACAGCACACTGCACACAGTGACAGCACACTGCACACACTCACAGCACACTGCACACAAAACGCACACAGCACGACTCCTCACAGACACCCACAGCACCAGCCACACAGCACCCTCTCACAGCCACACAGCACACTCTCACAGTCCAAAAACAGCTACTCTCCAGCACACTGCACACACACTCATAGCACCACAACGCCTCCCTCCCCGCCATCTCCCTACCTTGTGTGTCAGCTGCTGGGGTATCATGGGAGCTGCTGGATCGGAGTTGGTGGCGGGGGTGGGGGGGATCGGTGAGGTGGATCAATGTGGAGCTGCTAGGGAAAGTGAGGTGGCGTTGGGGACATGTAGGCCACCGGTGCTTCACTCCACACCTCTTCCCCCCTCCTCCCTTCTCTCCCCTCTCCCCTCCTCCGATCGGGTACGGGGGTGGCCATTTTTTTAAAAAAAATTGGCGAGACCCTGGTTATAGCACGGTCGGATTGGGTGGCCCCCGAGGACCACCCTATAATGGGGTGGAGCTGTAATTTGAAATGTATTTGTAAGTTAGCTGAATAATTTAAGAAGGGAGACTGAAATGAAGCTACATAGTTACATAGTAGAAGAGGTTGAAAAAATACATATGTCCATCAAGTTCAACCTATGCTAAATTTAGACGACAGAATCTTCTCTATATTTGTGGTAACTTGAACTTTTGCCATTACTGGTCATGTGTGCATGCTACCTGCTGGTAACAGGAGGCTGAGCTGTCCGCCGATGGTAGTGGGGACACGGATCAGGTTTCTGGAGTACATTACCACATGGTTCTCTGTTACAGTGCAGTGCCTCATATGCTGTTATCTCCAGATAGGTGAAGAGTGATCTCTACAGTAGAACTATCACCTCTCCCCCCGTAAGATCCACCACTAGGGGAGTACAACAACAGGAACAGTTTATTCTCTCACTCTGTGCAGCACAGTACATGGCAGGGTTCTGCCCAATGCAGCAATGTCAGCTACTCATGAAGGATGGTCCCTGGACCTTCACTACAGGCCAAGGGCACCCGCAGCAGTCCAAGCTCTTCCCTGCCCCTCTAGCAGGGGCAGAGGTATGGTCACACTCACTCTCCCTGAGGGAAGAGACCAGAGAAGGCCCAATAGTCAGGCTCTTGGCTGTGTGACCTGCCTCTCTCAAGTGGGTAGAGGCACTACTAATTTGGGACGGCACTGCCCTTAAATTAGCTATAGGATGGCACCAGGTCAGTCCATGATTGACATGGCTCAGGCCTAATGTAACACCTCCCATTGTCACTCAAGTGCAGCACTAAAGAGGGGAAACCCCATGTTGACTACTGGTGTAGCCTGATTTTAGCAATGCTTACTGCCAGGAGAATGGCAGGTTAGTAGCCAAAGGTGCATGGCTACTTTGTATTTAATTATTTTGATCCAGTGGGGAGGCAATATTCCCCCCATAGTGTAGATTGCTTATAAGGGGGGAAATAAATTCCTTCATGACTCCAAAGTACAGAGGAATGAGATGATTGTTGCAGGAGTAGTTTTCAATAGATCATAGGTGAGAAAGCTGTGAGATTGAGAACCAATCATAATCTGCTGATCTAGACAGGGTTTCTGACACAGATTCTGGTACTGATTTCTTTTATGTTGATATTCTGACATCAAAGGGCCAATCTTACCTAGCACACAAACATACATTTTGTAAACAAGACTTTAGAAAAACAAAAAAAACAATATCTCCAAAGCAAACATTAGTCTGTTTGATTTTTTGAAAATTCAGAAATTTTCTTGTTCGAAGGAGTTGTTCCTCCTACTCATTTTTTTTTTATAATTGAGTTTTATTTGAAAAATATTCAGATACAACAGTAAAATAATAATAACCTATGCAGTGACGAGTGAAACAGTTGAACCGTACATATAGAGCCTTGCGTTGAAATTAAAGGCGAATTAACATGCAACAAGACGAACAGGGACCAGGGTGATTTTTGATGACACGCGACTTCTTTCTTAGTTAGGACAGACAGGAACAGACTCGGGGAGAGAGGAGGGGGGTAAGGTTGTGGGGGGGGGGACATGGGGGGGTTGAAAGCCTGGGAATCCTGGGTGTTAGGGAGGAAGTGGGGGGTCGCTCGTGCCCGCCTGGGTCTCCATAAACTCTCTGTCAGGGGCAGATTCTCTCCTTGGTGTTTGTTACTTATTTTGCAGCTCGGCGATATGTATTAATCTGTGTTCTCTCTGTAAGATCGTGGCATGCGCCAAACCAAAGAAACGCATCTGAATATCAGTGCCATATTGTGTTACTCCACTCCGGGATATTTGTTGGGCCAGCCAGGGTATCCAGATTTTTTTAGATAGTTGCTGCCGAGTGTCTTAACCAGACTTGTTAATTTTTCATCTGGCAGATGTACCAAATCTTGTTCCGAATTTTGGTGGGGATAGACGGAATCTCATTACGTTTCCATATTGCTGCGCGATCTCCACCGCATTGCCAGGGCAATGTGCCAATAATTTATTATTGGGCTTTTGGCAACCCGCCATGCTCTATTTAAGAAGAAACCAGCACGGGTCGAGGGGAATTTGGAGGCCTAAGATCCTCGTGAGCCAATCTCGAATTTCTTCCCACAGTGGGGTGATTCGCGGCTGTGATATGGAAAGGTCGCCGACTCTCCGCACTGTCGAGGGCACAGGGCGGGAGAGTCTGGCACATGCCTCGATAATTTTAATGGGGTGTGGTGGTACCATCTCATTAGGACCTTATATGTTTTCCTCCTTTAGAGCGTGACGCATATTGAGCGTTTGGCTGTAGCAAGTATATATCGTTCCAGACCTCATCTTCTAGGATTCACCAATTCTGATTCCCATTGAGATCTGTATCGCGGGTGCACCTTATCGGGATCTACAGAACCGACCACCTCTCTACCTATAACTGCGATGTGAGTCCTGATGTGTCGGTATCTGCCAGACAGAGCTTCTCGAAATTAGTTATGCTGGGTAGGGGGCGAATTTGTTATAGAATGCTCGGATCTGAAGGTATTTAAAGATTCAGAGTGAGGATATTTTTTTCGGATCTGATATGCTCGAATGTTTTAACCTTGTCCCTGTTGCCCTCCAGATCTTTAAGGTGTGAATAGCTCTATTACTCCACAAAGAGAAACCTCCTTGCGACAGGCCTGGACAAGTCGGGGTTCCTCCAGAGGGAAACATCAGTGAATTTTTAGTGGTGAGGAGGTGTCTTGTGCTTCGATGTTTTCCCATATCGCCAATGAGTATGGTCAAGAGAGGAAAGCGGCAGGCAGCACCTAATCGTGCCTTCTTGGGGAGCCAAATAGAATTCAGCTCAGTTGGGGAGCAAATCGCCCTCTCCATTTCCACCCATGTCTTCGATGTAAGGTTGGAATGCCACTGGATAATGGGCTTAATTGTGCCGCTTTGTAATAGGATAACAGACAGGCACCGCCAGGCCCCCCCTGGTAGAAGGTCGCTTCAGTTATTAGTTATTTACTCTCGGTTTTTTGCCCCCCCCGATGAATTGGAGATGTTCTGACTGAAGCGAGAGTAAATCTTTCAGTCCAAGTGGCACCGGAAGGGTTGGAATAGGTAGGGTATAGGATGCGGGGAAGAAGATTCAATTATGCTATGTATCGCTTTAGATCCGACTCTAGCCATCCAAGAGATATTCGTTGGGATGACAATTTCAGGATGTCAGCTTTGAGAGATCGAATTAAGGGGGATAATTTGCCTTATATAGGTCTTTGACATCTCTGTGTAATGTGGACTCCCAAGTATGTTAATCTGTTTTGTTCCAGTTTAAAATCAAAATTTAGCTTAAGTAATTTCTCCATCGCCTTGGGGAGGCTGATGTTGAGGGCCTCAGACTTGCGACTGATTTATTTTTTACCCGAGATTTTGGAGAGTGTCTCTACAAGTTAGAAGAGTCTGGACAGAAGTGAGGGGGGGCGAGAGTAATAAATAATATCATCTGTCTGCGTAAAGGACTGCTTTGTGGGATTGTGATTTAATGTCTATACCTACCTATGTCGGCGGACAGCTCGTATCCGTGCGCTAAGGGTTCGATACAGAGGCAACAGGAGGGGGTATACGGGCACCCCTGTCTTGTACCACTTTTAATTGTGGAAGTGGGAGGATGGAAAGCCCTGGTGATGACCCTAGCTGTGGGGCCTGAGTAGAGTGCCATGATCGTACCACTCACCCTGTCTCCGAAGCCAACGCCCCGATCGTCTCTTTTATAAGTAGTCGTCGATCCTATCAAATGCTTTTTCTGCATCCAGACTTAACATCATATTTTGGATTTTCTCTGCTAGCCCAATTCTATCAGATCAATGATTCGTCAGTATTGTATGCAGCTTGTCTACTTTAATAAACCCGACCTGATCTGGATGTATCAGTCTGGGTAGGATCTGACCTCAATCTATGGCCAGTAGCTTGGCCGTATAGTTTAATAGCTGTGTTTATCAGGGAAATTGGTCTATAACTTTGCAGTCTAGCGGATCTTTGCCGGATTTGTGAATTAAAGATATAGACGCGGCCGAAGCATCTCGCAGGGGCTCCTGCTAGGATTGCGTTGTACATGGGAGCAGCTAGGGATCAGTACTTTGCTAAATTTTTTATAATATATCCCAGAGAAACCGTCTGGGCCGGGTGCTTTTGACGGCTTTAATTCTTTAATGGCCGAACCAAGTTACTCCATAGTAAAGTCTGTGCCAAGCCTCTCTATGTCCTCCTTGGTAAGGCTTGCTAAGTTCGAGCAGGTCAGGAAAATCTCCTGTGCTTTACTCGTTTAGATGTGTGTGCCACTTTCTCTCCATTGTATAGGGATTCATAAAATTTAACGAATTTCGTCGACTATGATTTTGGGGTTGGCTGATTGGGGCCTGATTTCAATCTGATTGCCTGGATATTGTAATTGGCCTGTCTATCGAAGCAGTCGAGTAGCATCGTGTCCGGCCTGTTAGCCTTCTAATAAAATTTCCTCTTAGACCCAACTTAATGAGTTGTCGGCTTTAGAGGTCAGAAGCATTTAATTTGATCTTGATGTCTTTCAAGTCTTTTAAGATTTGTGGGTCTGGCTTTTTTACGGCTCGTGAGAGGGAGTGTAATTTGGATTGAAGGGTGACAATTTTGGCGTCCTCTCCCGTGTACACGCCTTGCAGCGATGTTAATATATGTGCCGAAGAGTCACTTTTATGAGCTCCAGAGAACCAACTGTGATTCCACAGAGCCCGTGTTGATTTCAAAGAATTGAGAATTTCCGACTATGTTGTTCACATATTTCTGGTATTTTTAAAGGGATTCATTTAGTTTCCAGTTTTCTCCAAGTCTGTTGTGTTGTATTGGTTACACCTTAGCTCAATAGGTGCGTGGTCTGCCCATAAAGTCATGGATTTCGCTTGGGGCGACCAAAGGGACAGTCTACTAGAAATGAAGAAGTAGTGCGATTCTCTGTATGAATTGTGGGGGTGGGGAGTAGAATGTATAATCCCTCTCCAGAGGGTGCAACTCTCTCCAAATACTGATAAGTGGTTTTCAAAGAATTGATGAATTTCCTGACCTAGTGTTCACATTTCTGGTATTTTTTAAGAGGGCCAACGGGACCAGTCTATAGAAATGAAGAAGTAGTCGATTCTGCTGTATGAATTGTGGGGTGGGAGTAGTAGATGTATAATCCCTCTCCAAGGGGTGCACCTCCTCTCCAAATATCTGATAAGAGAAACCGTCTGGGCCGGGTGCTTTTGACGGCTTTAATTCTTTAATGGCCGAAACAAGTTACTCCATAGTAAAGTCTGTGCCAAGCCTCTCTATGTCCTCCTTGGTAAGGCTTGCTAAGTTCGAGCATGTCAGGAAATCTCCTAGTGCTTTACTCGTTTTAGATGTGTGTGCCACTTTCTCTCCATTGTATAGGGATTCATAAAATTTACCGAATTCGTCGACTATGATTTTGGGGTTGGCTGATGTGGAGCCTGATTTCAATCTGATTGCCTGGATATTGTAATTGGCCTGTCTATTCCGAAGCAGTCGAGCTAGCATCGTGTCCGGCCTGTTAGCCTTCTAATAAAATTTCCTCTTAGACCAACTTAATGAGTTGTCGGCTCTAGAAGTCAGAAGCATGTTTAATTTGATCTTGATGTCTTTCAAGTCTTTTAAGATTTGTGGGTCTGGCTTTTTTTTACGGCTCGTGGAGAGGGAGTGTAATTTGGATTGAAGGGTGACAATTTTGTCGTCCCTCTCCCGTTTACGCCTTGCAGCGATGTTAATTAATGTGCCTCGAAGAGTCACTTTATGAGCCTCCCAGAGAACCAACTGTGATTCCACAGAGCCCGTGTTGATTTCAAAGAATTGATGAATTTCCTGACCTATGTGTTCACATATTTCTGGTATTTTTAAGAGGGATTCATTTAGTTTCCAGTTTGCTCCAAGTCTGTTGTGTTTAATTTGGTTACACCTTAGCTCAATAGGTGCGTGGTCTGCCCATGAAATGTCATGGATTTCCGCTTAGGCGACCAACGGGACCAGTCTACTAGAAATGAAGAAGCTAGGCGATTCTTTTTTTTTTATGCTCGTTATGAATTGATAGCGAGGTGGGAGTAGGAATGCTATAAGCCCTCTCCAGAGGGGGCAAATTCTCCACCATATCTGATAAGTGGTTTTTCTTAAGGCATGAATCTCAAGAGGACAGTGGTTTTTGCTATGTGATTTGGGGCGTAGATCTGTCTATTGCCTGGCCCTCTTTGCCCCCCCCCGCCCGAGAGAGCTACATTAAAGTCCCTGCTAAAGTATGATGGACTGTGCAACGTGTTGAGGGACTGGAAGAAGGGCATGAGAATTCGGGGCTTGCTCGCCAGGCGGGCATACAATGTAGCCGAACCTAGACTAGTAGGTTTTTCATTGGGGAGTAGCGGTCTCAGGCACTTCAGACGACCATGTGACCACTATACCCAACCTACCATTCCTGACCATTACTTGCTGATACACTCGGCTGGAGCCTTCCCAGGGATCTGCTCTACGATCCTGTCCAAGCCTTGAATCTCCCTCACTGAGCTACAAAGCGGCGGTTTTGTTGTGGAAAGGATCGCCAATGCCCCTTCTTCTCTCTTGCCGAGCGAGAGTAGAATTGATGAGATTGCTTGTCCATGATAGCTGGGGACTTTACTCATGCCGAAATGTGTCTCTTGCAGCCATCAGCTATGAGCCTCCCCGAATTTTTAATATTCGCGAAGTGCATCAGCTCGCCCGTTATTCGAGGCTATAAAGCCTTTTCACATTATGATGAGATAATGTAAGCTGCCATTCAAATCGTGATTCGAGTAGTGGAGTGCGAGTCAAGAGCCTCGATAGGACTTAAACGCTGCTCCCGAGCGTGATGCAGCAATCCCAGCTGCCGAATGAAGAGTCAGGTAGCTGTAACAGAGCGAGAGATACGCTGAGACCTTCTAAGGACTTTTCCTCAAGCCACAGGAAAGGGAGAAGAGGGAAAAAGAGGGAGGTGAGGATAGGAGGAGAAGATGGGGGAAGGGCGGGCCTGCCAAACATGAGCGGAAGGGTGGGGCGAGACATGTAACGAGACAAAAACAAAAAGACAACACGGTCAGCCTTACTCATCCATAACATCTATTTAGCTTTTACAATAACTGAAAGGATCCCAACCTGTGAGGCAGATAACACGACAGCTAGGAGTGCTATGACACGTGGTCGTCTCAGTGCCCAAGGTGAGGCCCTAATTGACCGTCCCGAAACAATGGAGTGGTCTGTGTCTTTAAAGACACAGCTCATGGCGGACTTGAACGATCCATCTCCAGAGTATGGGATCGAAAGTGCGTGGAAGCAGTGCCTGCCTTACGGAAGTGCGGGGGCTAGACCCCGCCGGCGCGGTCTGATCAATAGCAACGAAGAAACTATGATCCCGGCATAACGAGAGAATAGTAAACAGTACGGCCCCGTAAATGAAAACCATAACGGTTTTTGGCCTTAACTAGAGGTATAACAGAGGCCAATATGAAATTGATATCAAACTTAATTCGAAAATCAACAAGGAAGGAAACATAGAATACATGAGCTCCCCACCTCCCCCCACCAGCCCCCCACGCCCTCCCCCAGAGTCACAGTGTGCCATGAAGAATGAGTTAAAAGAGGGCCCGGCCCAGCACAGGAAGACACAGAGGTATGTGTAAATGCCAGATTGTAGAGATTGTGATGAGCCGCCTGTCCCGCACTTTGTGTGATCACAACCCTTGGCGCATGCTTATCCTGGAATGTGCAATATTCTCCTCGACTTATGCCCACTTTAGCCTTAAGGCCATTATCATTTGAACCCTCCCCTCGGAATTATAAACATTGTAGCTGAGCAGCCCATTGAGGTGAACTGCGGCCATAGAATAATCCCCCCCCTTACGGCCCACCCCCTGTTTTTTTTTTTTACCGACACACTGGGGGGGGGGGGGGGGGGGGGGCGGGGGGGGGGGCGGCGCGGGAGCGTTGGGCGGGCAAGGGAGAGGGAGGGGCTCCGGGCGGGCGGGGGGGGGGGGGGGGGGGGGGGGGGGGGGGGGGGGGTGGGGGGGGGGGGGGGGGGGGGGGGGGGGGGGGGGGGGGGGGGGGGGGGGGGGTGGGGGGGGGGGGTGTGGGGGGGGGGGGGGGGGGGGGGGGGGGGGGGGGGGGGGGGGGGGGGGGGGGGTGGTGGGGGGGGGGGGGGGGGGGGGGGGGGGGGGGGGGGGGGGGGGGGGGGGGGGGGGGGGGGGGGGGGGGGGGGGGGGGGGGGGGGGGGGTGGGGGGGGGGGGGGGGGGGGGGGGGGGGGGGGGGGGGGGGGGGGGGGGGGGTTGGGGGGGGGGGGGGGGGGGTGGGGGGGGGGTGGGGGGGGGGGGGGGGGGGGGGGGGGGGGGGTGGGGGGGGGGGGGGGGGGGGGGGGGGGGGGGGGGGGGGGGGGGGGGGGGGAGAGGGGGGGGACCTGGGAGACGGTATAGGTCAATGGGAGATCAGATGCCCAAGTTCACACGTCAAGGGCCTCCCCACAAGTTTATATTCAAGAGGGGAGGGGGTTACAAATGATATATGGCCAGGCTAAAGGGGCCAGGAAGTCAGGAGAATATTGTCACATTCCAGGATCAAGCATGCCACAGGGGCTTGAGGTTTAAGTGGGACAGGCCCACACAATCTTACAAATCTGCATTAACCCGGTTTATACTCATTCCCATGACACTGTGACCAGAGGATGCTTCATGTTAATTCATGTTTTTCCTTCTGTTGATTGTTGAGATTAAGTTGATATCAATTTCAGTTGCCTCTGTTATGACCTAGTAAGCCTAAAAAAGTTATGGATGCAGTTAACCGTACTAGTTAATATGCTCGCGTATGCCGGTACAGTTTTGTTTCATTGACAGACGCGCCGGCGGGTACTACCCCCCACGGCAGGCACCTCCACCTTCGAACCATACCTCTGAGATGGAATCGTGTTCAAGTCCCAGGGAGGCTGTCTTTAAAGACACAGACCAGTCCATTGTTTCGGACGGTCAAATTAGCCTCACCTTTGGGCACAAGGATCCACAGGGGCTGCCCAGTGGGATCTTCAAGTTATTGTAAAAATGCTAAAGAGATGTATGATTAAGCTGACAGTGTTTGTCTTTTTGGTTTTTGTCGTTACATGTCTCCCCACCCTTCCCTATGTTTGCGCCCCCCCTTCCCCAATCTTCTCTCCTACCACCCCTTCCTGTGCTTGAGGAGAACAGTCTTAGAAGGTCTCACGTATCCTCCTCTGTTACACTACCTACCCATTCGCAGCTGGATTTGCTCATCCCTGGGAGCAGGGAAGTCTATCGCTCTTGACTCGCACTCCACACCAATCACGATTAAAATGGCACTTAACATTATCTCACATAATGTGAAAGGCTTTAATAGCCGAACCGAATAAGCGCAGCACTAGCATTCGCAATATAAAACGGGGAGCTCATATTCTGATGATCTCCAAAGACACATTTCCATGATAAATGTTCCCCCGCTTCATGGACAAGCAATACTCTCAATTCTACCTACTGTCCTCGGCCCAAGAGAAAAGAAAGAAGGCATTGCGATCCTCTTCCCACAACAAAACCTTTGTAGCTAAGTCAGTGAACAGGATGGAGAGGGCGGACATTATCCGTCTGGGTGCATACACGAGCAGCCTATAACCTTGGCGGCAGTGTATGCCCCTGCGAGCAAGACCCGAAATTCTTCGATGCCTTCTTCCAGTCCCTCAACACTTGGCACATGGCCACATAATTGTAGCAGGGGACTTAATGTAGCTCTCCCGCCAGCAATAGACAGATCTAGCGCCCCAAAGCACATACAAAAAAACCACTGTCCTTTTGAATTCAGGCCTTAAGAAAAACCACTTATCAGATATTTGGAGAGAGTTGCACCACTCTGGAGAGGATTATACATTCTACTCCCCCCCACATTCATACACAGAATCGACTACTTCTTCATTCTAGTAGGACTTCTAGTCCCTTGATACTGGTCTTGTGCCTAAGCGGAATCCATGACATTCATGGGCAGACCACGCACCTATGAGCTAAGGTGTAACCAAATTAACAACAACAGACTTGGAGCAAACTGGAAACTAAATGAATCCCTCTTAAAAATACCAGAAATATGTGAACACATAGGTAGGAAATTCTCAATTCTTGAAATCAACACGGGCTCTGTGGAATCACAGTGGTTCTCTGGAGGCTCATAAGTGACTCTTCAGGCACATTAATTAACATCGCTGCAAGGCGTAAAAGGAGAGGGACGACAAAATTGTCACCCTTCAATCCAAATTACACTCCCTCTCCACGAGCCGTAAAAAAAGCCAGACCCCAATCTTAAAAGACTTGAAAGAAATCAAGATCAAATTAAACATGCTTCTGACTTCTAGAGCCGACAACTCATTAAGTTGGTCTAGAGGAAATTTATTAAAGGCTAACAGGCGGACCGACAGCTCATCTACTGCCTTCGGAATAGACAGGCCAATTACAATATCCAGGCAATCAGATTGAAATCAGGCTCCAATCACCAACCCCAAAATCATAGTCGCGAATCGGTAAATTTTATGAATCCTTACAATGGGAGAGAAAGTGGCACACACATCTAAAACGAGGTAACAGCTAGGAGATTTCCTGACATGCTCGAACTTAGCAAGCCTTCCAAGGAGGACATAGAGAGGCTTGGCACAGACTTTACTAATGGAGTAACTTGTTTCGGCCATTAAGAATTAAGCCGTCAAAAGCACCGGCCCAGACGTTTCTCATCAGATATTTGGAAGGAGGTTGCACCCCTGGAGAGGGATTATACATTCTACTCCCACCCCACAATTCATACAGCAGAATCGACTAATTCTTCATTTCTAGTAGACTGGTCCCGTTGGCCCTCTTAAAAATACCAGAAATGTGAACAATGGTCAGGAAATTCATCAATTCTTTGAAAAACCACTTATCAGTATTTGGAGAGAGTTGCACCTCTGGAGAGGGATTATACATCTACTCCCCACCCCCACAATTCATACAGCAGAATCGACTACTTCTTCATTTCTAGTAGACTGGTCCCTTGGTCGCCCCAAGCGGAAATCCATGACATTTCATGGCAGACCACGCACCTATTGAGCTAAGGTGTAACCAATTAAACACAACAGACTTGGAGAAAACTGGAAACTAAATGAACCTCTTAAAAATACCAGAAATATGTGAACAACATAGGTCGGAAATTCTCAATTCTTTGAAATCAACACGGGCTCTGTGGAATCACAGTTGGTTCTCTGGAGCTCATAAAAGTGACTCTTCGAGCACATATTAACATCGCTGCAAGGCGTGTAACGGGAGAGGACGCCAAAATTGTCACCCTTCAATCCAAATTACACTCCCTCTCACGAGCCGTAAAAAAAGCCAGACCCACAAATCTTAAAAGACTTGAAAGACATCAAGATCAAATTAAATGCTTCTGACCTCTAAAGCCGACAACTCATTAAGTTGGTCTAAGAGGAAATTTTATTAGAGGCTAACAGGCCCGGACACGATGCTACTCGACGCTTCGATAGACAGGCCAATTACAATATCCAGGCAATCAGATTGAAATCAGGCCCCAATCAGCCAACCCCAAAATCATAGTCGACGAAATTCGGTTAAATTTTATGAATCCCTATACAATGGAGAGAAAGTGGCACACACATCTAAAACGAGTAAAGCACAGGAGATTTCCTGACCTGCTCGAACTTAGCAAGCCTTACCAAGGGGACATAGAGAGGCTTGGCACAGACTTTACTATGGAGTAACTTGGTTCGGCCATTAAAGAATTAAAGCCGTCAAAAGCACCCGGCCCAGACGGTTTCTCTGGGATATATTATAAAAAATTTAGCAAAGTACTGATCCCTAGCTGCTCCGCATGTACAACGTCAATCCTAGCAGGAGCCCCTGCGAGATGCTTCGGGCGTCTATATCTTTAATTCACAAATCCGGCAAAGATACCGCTAGACTGCAAAGTTATAGACCAATTTCCCTGATAAACACAGCTATAACACTATACGGCCAAGCTACTGGCCATAGATTGAGGCAGATCCTACCCAGACTGATACATCCAGATCAGTCGGGTTTATTAAAGTAGACAAGCTGCATACAATACTGACGAATCATTGATCTGATAGAATTGGCTAGCAGAGAAAATCCAAATATGATGTTAAGTCTGGATGCAGAAAAAGCATTGATAGGATCGACTGACTACTTATAAAAGAGACGTCGGGGCGTTTGGCTTCGGAGACAGGGTGAGTGGTACGATCATGGCACTCTACTCAGGCCCCACAGCTAGGGTCATCACCAGGGCTTTCCATCCTCCACTTCCAAATTAAAAGTGGTAACAAGACAGGGGTGCCCGTATACCCCCTCCTGTTGCCTCTGTATCGAACCTTAGCGCACGGATACGAGCTGTCGTCCGACATAGTAGGTATAGACATTAAATCACAATCCCACAAAGCAGTCCTTACAGCAGCAGATGATATTATATTATTACTCTCCAGCCCCCCTCACTCTGTGCAGACTCTTCTAACTTGTAGAGACATCTCCAAAATCTCGGGTAAAAAAATAAATCAGTCGCAAGTCTGAGGCCCTCAACATCAGCCCCCAAGGCGATGGAGAAATTACTTAAGCTAAATTTTGATTTTAAACTGGAACAAAACGATTAAATACTTGGGAGTCACATTACCAGAGATGTCAAAGACCTATATAAGGCAAATTATCCCCCTTAATTCGATCTCTCAAAGCTGACATCCTGAAATTGTCATCCCAAGAATATCTTGGATAGGTCACAAAGCATAATAGCATAATGTGAATCTTCTTCCCCGCTCCTATACCTACCTATCCAAACCCTCCGGTGCCACTTGGACTGAAAGATTTACTCTCGCTTCAGTCAGAACATCTCCAATTCATCTGGGGGGGGGCAAAAAACCAGAGTAAATAACTAATAATGAAGCGACCTTCTACCAGGGGGGGCCTGGCGGTGCCCTGTCTGTTATCCTATTACAAAGCGGCACAATTAAGCCCATTATCCAAGTGGCATTCCAACCTTACATCGAAGACATGGGTGGAAATGGAGAGGGCGATTTGCTCCCCAACTGAGCTGAATTCTATTTGGCTCCCCAAGAAGGCACATTAGGTGCTGCCTGCCGCTTTCCTCTCTTGACCAACTCATTGGCGATATGGGAAACATCGAAGCACAAGCACCTCCTCACCACTAAAAATTCACTGATTTTCCCTCTGGAGGAACCCCGACTTGTCCAGGCCTGTCGCAAGAGGTTTCTCTTTGTGGATAATAGAGGCTATTCACACCTTAAAGATCTGGAGGGCAACAGGACAAGGTTAAAAACATTCGAGCATATCAGACTCCGAAAAAAATACTCACTCACTCTGAATCTGTTAAATACCTTCAATTCCGAGCATTCTATAACAAATTCGCCCCCTACCCAGCATAACTAATTTCGAGAAGCTCTGTCTGGCAGATACCGACACATCAGGACTCACATCGCAGTATAGGTGAGAGGTGTCGGTTCTGTAGATCCCGATAAGGTGCACCGCGATACAATCTCAATGGGAATCAGAATCTTGGTGAATCCTAGAAGATGAGGTCTGAACGATATCATACTTGCTACAGCCAAACGCTCAATATGCGTCACTAAAGGAGAAAACATATAAGGTCCTAATGAGATGGTACCACACACACCCATTAAAATTATCGAGGCATGTGCCAGACTCTCCGCCCTGTGCTCCCTCGACAGTGCGGAGAGTCGGCCGACCTTTTCCATATCAAGCCGCGAATCACCCCACTGTGGGAAGAAATTCGAGATTGGCTCACGAGGATCTTAGGCCTCCAAATTCCCCTCGACACCGTCGGCTGTTTCTTCTAAATAGAGCACTGGCGGGTTGCCAAAAGCCAATAATAAATTATTTGGACATTGCCCGGCAATGCGGTGGATGATCCGCAGCAATATGGAAACGTAATGAATTCCGTCTATCCCCACCAAAATTCGGAACAAGATTTGGTACATCTGCCAGATGGAGAAAATTAACAAGTCTGGTTAAGACACTCGGCAGCAACTATCTAAAAAATCTGGATACCCTGGCTGGCCCAACAAATATCCCGGAGTTGGAGTAACACATATGGCCTGATATTCAGATGCGTTTCTCCTTGGTTTGGCGCATGCCACATCTTACAGAGAGAACACGATTAATACATATCGCCGAGCTGCAAATACAGTAACAAACCAAGGAGAGAATCTGCCCTGACAGAGAGTTTTATGGAGACCCAGGCGGGCACGAGCGACCCCCCACCTTCCTCCCTAACACCCAGGATTCCCAGGCCTTTCAACCCCCCCATGTCCCCCCCCCCACAACCTTACCCCCCTCCTCTCTCCCCGAGTTGTTCCTGTCTGTCCTAACTAAGAAAGAAGTCGCGTGTCATCAAAAATCACCCGTGTCCCTGTTCGTCTTGTTGCTGTTAATTCGCCTTTAATTTCAACGCAAGGCTCTATATGTAACGGTTCAACTGTTTCACTCGTCACTGCATAGGTGTATTATTATTTTACTGTTGTATCTGAATATTTTTCAAATAAAACTCAATTATAAAAAAAAATGAGTAGGAGGAACAACTCCTTCGCACAGAAAACTTTCTGAATTTTCAAAGAAATCAAACAGACAATGTTTGCTTTGGAGAATTGTTTTTTTTGTTTTTCTAAAGTCTTGTTTACAAAATGTATGTTTGTGTGCTAGGTAGATTGGCCCTTTGATGTCAGATATCAACATAAAGAATCAGTACCAGAATCTGTGTCGAAACCCTTTGTCTAGATCAGCAGATTATTGATTGGCATTCTCAATCTCACAGCTTCTCACCTATGATCTATTGAAACTACTCCTGCACAATCATCTCATTCCTCTGTACTTTGGAGTCATGAAGGATTTATTTCCCCCTTATAAGAATCTACCTATGGGGGGAATATTGCTCCCCCACTGGATCAAAATAATGTAATACAAATGTAGCCATGCACCTTTGGCTACTACCCTGCCATCTCCTGGCAGTAAGCATTGCTAAAATCAGGCACACCAGTAGTCAACATGGGGTTTCCCCTCTTTTAGTGCTGCACTTGAGTGACAATGGAGGTGTTACATTAGGCCTGAGCCATCGTCATCATGTGACTACCTGGTGCCATCCCTTAGCTAATTTCAAGGGCAGTGCCGTCCCAACATGTAGTAGTGCCTCTACCCAACTTGAGAGAGGCAGGTCACACACCAAGAGCCTGACATTGGGCCTTCTCTGGTCTCTTCCCTCAGGGAGAGTGAGTGTGTACCATACCTCTGCCCCTGCTAGAGGGCAGGAGGGAAGAGCTGGACTGCTGCGGGTGCCCTTGGCCTGTAGTGAAGGTCCAGGGAACCATCCTTCATGAGTACTGACATTGCTGCATTGGGCAGAACCCTGCCATGTACTGTGCTGCCAGAGTGAGAGAATAAACTGTTTCCTGTTGTGTACTCCCCTAGTGGGTGATCTTAACGGGGGGAGAGGTGATAGTTCTACTGTAGGAGATCATCTCTTCACCTATCTGGAGATAACAGCATATTGAGGCACTGCACTGTAACAGAGAACCATGTGAGTATGTACTCCAGAAACCCTGATCCGTGTCCCCACTACCATCGCGGACAGCTCAGCCTCCTGTTACCACAGGTAGCATGCACCACATGACCAGTAATGGCAAAAGTTCAAGTTACCACAAATATAGAAATTCTGTCGTCTAATTTAGCTAGGTTGAACTTGATGGACATATGTATTTTTTCAACCTCTTCTACTATGTAACTATGTGCTTCATTTCAGTCTCCCTTCTTAATATTCAGCTAACTTACAAATACATTTCAATTACAGCTCCACCCCATTATAGGGTGGTCCTCGGGGGCCACCCAATCCGACCGTGGCTATAACCAGGGTCTCGCCAATTTTTTTTAAAAAAATGGCCACCCGCCGTACCCCCGATCGAGGAGGGGAGAGGGGAAGAGAAGGGAGGAGGGGGTAAGAGGTGTGGAGTGAAGCACCGGTGGCCTACATGTCCCCCAACCAGCCCACCTCACTTTCCCTAGCAGCTCCACATTGATCCACCTCACCGATCCCCCCCACGCCCCGCCACCAACTCCGATCCAGCAGCTCCCATGATACCCCAGCACTGACACACAAGGTAGGGAGATGGCGGGGAGGGAGGCGTGTGCGTGCTATGAGTGTGTGCAGTGTGCTGGAGAGTAGCTGTTGTTTGGCTGTGAGAGTGTGCTGTGTGTGCTGTGAGAGGGTGCTGTGTGGCTGGTGCTGTGGGTGTGCTGTGAGAGTCGTGCTGTGTTGCGTTTTGTGTGCAGTGTGCTGTGAGTGTGTGCAGTGTGCTGTCACTGTGGCAGTGTGCTGTGATGAGTGGCGTGTGTGGAGTGTGTGAAGTGTGCTGTGAGTGTGTGCAGTGAGTGGGAAGTGCTGTTGGGTGCTTTATGTGTGTGCTTGCAGTTGTGCGGTGTGGTGAGTGTTTGTCAGTGTGTGTGCAGTTGTGTGTGCGGTACGCTCAGTGTTTGTGGCAGTGTGTGTGCAAAAAAAATGTTTTTTTTTTTAAATATTTCGGGGTCCACGCCTCAAACCGCTTGTTATAAGCAAATCCGCGTTTATAGCGGATCGCGCTATAGCGGGGTTGTAGCTGTTTTACTAAATAGATTTCTTAGCTCTTCATAACATTACGCATGCCTTTCAACTTTATTCACAGGGAACATAGCCACAACCTTGTTTTTAGAGTAAAAAAATTCACCAAACACACACTTAGTTTGCACAAGAAATTGAGATTGTTTGGTTATCTAAACAATATTGGTCTGTGTGAGGTTTCTTTCACAACAATGTATATGCAGAGGCATCTGGTCTAATGCTGAAAATCACTCTATGTAATGCAATTCATCGCGGTTCTTGAAACACATTACATTAAATTGATTCATAGCAAAACATAAGTTACTTTAAGTTGTCTTCGTTTTCAGTAATATGTTGCCACCGAATAAAAATCATTTACTTTGCCTATACCATAAAGTCATCGACTCTAAAGAACATGTTTCAATAGAAGTATATTGAAAGTATTGGTTTAACTGCTTAGCCATTTAGCATTTTTTCAAGCGTTGTGAGAGATGGATCCAATACCACGTGTGCTCAAAAACCTATATTGAGCGTAGCTATAGTTATTATAATAAGTATTGCAATGTTCATAATGTATACATAAGAAAAAGATCCTCTATAGCTCAAGGCTATCTCACATATATGGCAATAAAAGTCAATAAACAATCCAATTTTCAATTGAAGTTGATCTATAAATGTTACTGCGGATTCCATGTTGTTGAAGATATCGTTTGTGTGCCCTGCCATGTGGGTTAATATAAGAAACAAGCAAATATGCAGTGCACAGTGGTTGTGTAAAAAAAAAGGGCTGGAGAGCAAAACAAAATACTGTATCCTAGAACAAAATCTTATTGGAACAGTCCATCTTAAGCTGAAGTGAGTGAACTCTGGGACGTCTCAATCATCTGAGTAAAACCACTACAATCAATTACAGTATTAAAAGTTGTTCTACACCGGAATTACCATAGGGTGTCCATCAGAAAAACAGAGACACTAAACAAATCAGCCCATGTGGCCCATTCAGGTCTAACCGGTGTTTGTAGGGTACTCCCGAGGAGAGAGGAAGGAGGGGTGAGGAGACACACATGACTTCCTAATTAATTAGTATCGCAGTTGAATATATGGTCACCTCAAACCTCCTCCAATAAATTAGGGAGAGATGCCTGTGCTAAACAATAACATGCCTGAGGTAATAGACCTCAGCTGATATGACATGGATCTAATTGCACTTCTCTTCACAGGTATGTTTCTGAACTGGCAGTCCTGTTCAAACAAGTAAATAACCCACCCGGCTTTTTATTGCTTTGTTCGTTTCTGAAAAGTGCAAACCCTGCTGTTTAGTTCTGACCAGTACACACA
>WSYH01011777.1:0-20123 GCA_036426205.1 Ascaphus truei
ATGTGTATATATAGTTTTTAATGCTTTGAAATTAACTCCATGAACAGCTGTAACTTTGACACAGAAACCCACAGAAGGTGACGGCCACTTTGCCCACTTACCCTTCCCATGCCCCTCCCCGCTGTCCCACCGCAGACCCCCTCCTTTCCTAATTAGGATATAGCCTTATATCTAACCCCAAGCATGTGTGCGTTCCCTTACTGCATTAGCCCCTGTATATATTGTGTGTGTGTGTGTGTTTTGACATCTTCTCTCTTGCCCTGCGGCGCTGCAAGTGTTAACTCCGTTGACAATCGGCAGCCTGTGTCGGGTTGGATAGAGACGGCCGTGGGATGCGGTGAATGGCATGGATTGTCCCTGGACAGACTCGTGCCCGGCTCTCTCGTTTCGAGGTTTTTTTTTTGTGTGTGTCACCGGACTGAACAATGGACGTTTTTTTTTTTGCCACCTCGCTCGCTACCACCCGTCTCGTCTAGGGGGGGGGGGCGCGCGAAACCTCGAAGCGCCCGACTTGTACCAGCTGATGCAGGGACTCCCCCCCCCCCCCCCCCTAAGAGTTTAACTTGGGGGTTGGGGGCAACTCCAGTCCCTCAAGAGCCACCAACAGGTCAGGTTTTCAGGAAATCCCTGCTTCAGCTCAGTCTTTGACTGCACCCCTTGTGCTGAAACAGGGATATCCTGCAAATCCTGTTGGTGGCCGTTGAGGGACTGGAATCTCCCCCCTTTCCCCCCCCCCCCCTCTCCCTGAGTTAAACTCTTCCTGTAATTATACAGGTAAATAAGAATTTTAGCTCAGGTAGTGCTAGGACCTGCTACGGTCATGCCTTGCAATTGGCAGCAGGCTTAAGACGCTTTGGCCAAAGGGTTAAACTAAATGACCCTTTTTACAAGAGAATATATAGGTATTGCACTGTGTATCTTTGTCACGTTGGAAGTAGCTTTGGGCATTTTTGTTGTATACATTTAGCCACGCTCACTAGCACTCCTTTTGACACTTATATGCATATGTATATTACAGCTCAACCCCGTTATAGCGCGATCCGTTACAGCGCGATGCACGCGTGGCTCCCAATTTTTCGTATTTATGAATACTTTATCACACGATTGTTGGTGTCTTAAATACTTTGTTGTACAATTGTACATTATTTCTAATGTGATCCGCTTATAGCGCGCTGTGATTCTCTGGACCCCAAGCACAGCGTTATAAGGGGGTTGAGCTGTATGTGGTAATGGTTGGGGTTTCTCAGAGCTTGTTGGGGATCTGTTTATTTTGTATACATTCACACACCCCATGTTTAGCTGTTTCATTTTCACTTCTCTCTCGCTGCGCTGGCCTGGTTACACACGGCTGATTAGCGATCACAGGTGGATTTTGAAATGAGTTTGACATCCTGTTTGTGGGTGCACATGTTTTGCTTGGAGGGCGACTCAAATTACCGGGTCAGAACCATCAAAAATGAAACTACTTCTCAGCGTAGAGAGAGAGAGTGATGCAAACACGCCGTGCACTACTGAGCAAAAAATAGAGGTGCGTGTGTGTATTTTGCTAACCCATGGTTAAAAATGAAGGCACAAAACCTACGCATTTCGCGCGCTCAAGCAGTTTATCGAGGAGTAAATAAACATACAGCTCAACCCCCGTATAACGCTGTGCTTGGGGTCCAAAGAATCACACCGCGCTATAAGCGGATCGCGTTAGAAATAATGTACCATTGTATGCGTTGTACATGTACAAAGTATTTAGGACACCAATAATCGTGTTGTAAAGTATTCATAAATATGAAAATTGGGAGCCACACGTACATCGCGTTAAGCGGATTCACGTTGTAGCGGATCGCGCTATAACGGGGTTGAGCTGTACTTATCAGCGCAAGCGGCCTCCCCCATAAAACAACTGTTGCATTTCTATCGCGTGACTAGTGAGTCCCAGATCCTGGATTCCAACTGCTTCTCCATCACCTGCCAAACCAAAAAGCAGCGCGAGACGTAACAATGTACCTGGGGCTTTCAGGACCGGGCAAACACCCCTTTACCTAAAGGCATCAGATAAAGGGGGTACAAACTCTCCAAAGCTCTCGTTTTTCCATGGAAACCGTTAAAACCACATTTAACGTTCTTTAAAGAATAGTGAAACGTCATTTTTGTTTGTTTGTTTACAAAGTCATACGTTTAACTTCTTAAACGTACCACTGTCTGTAGCTCACTTTTGTCTTGGGAGGGACTGACCCCGTAATGACGTTGGGGAAAGGTCATTATGTGAATAACCTCTGGACGCCCTGCGACATTTCCCTGACGCCATTTTTCTAGGGGCGATCGGTGACCTCCACTCCCGTTCAGCTGAGATCCCAAATCTGACACTAGACTAGTGATCAGTAGACTAAAAAACGCCTTCTTTATGAAGAGCAAAGATATACTGTAGTTCTTGACTCATGTTTACACGTTACCTCTTTGTTCCTGTAGGTTGGTGCCACTTTCAAGAGGACTTACCCAGTGCTTGCCAAGAGTTTCTGCCGCAGGATGTCTTCACAAGCCTCCAGAGACCACCCGGAGGGCCAGAAGCCCCCCTTGCTGGTAGACGACCACACCGTCACCACCGTTCGAGAATCCAAGATCATGGTGCTCCTGAGGGGTCTGCCAGGCAGCGGGAAGACCACCCTGGCCAAAGAGATAGAGACGAAGTATAAGGACACTGCCCGTCTCATCTCCGCCGACGGGTACAACATCAAACCAGCCGTGAGAACCTCCTCTGGGGATGAGTACACCAAGATGAATGAAGAACTCAACACTTGCTGTGAGAGGCGTGAAGCCAGCTTGATCATCCTTGACGACACTCACCATGACCGCGACCGCCTGGAGCAGCTGTTCGATGTGGCCAATAAGTACCGGTTCACCGTAGTCGTGCTGGAACCCAAGACTCCGTGGAGGTTGGACTGTGCGCAGCTGAAGGACCGGAACCAGTGGAAGCTGTCCCTCGAGGAGCTGAAGAACCTGAGGCCCACCCTGGAGAAGGAGCTCGTCCCTTTCTATTTTGGCTGGTTCCTGGCCAAGCATTGTGGTTCTAACCTGAGAAAGATCAGCCACGAGTTCTTGGAGCAGCTGGGGAATTTCAAGGCCTTCAAGAAGCATTTGCAAGCGTGTACGTGATACATTTGGAATACTTGGCAAGGGTGCTATGTCGAAGGGCTGAAGGGAATAACTTTTTGTTAATCATTTTAACTGGCTTCCCTAAACACCTAAAACGGTGTTATTGGCAGAGCTGTCGCTGTCACATTTTTGAGGGGGACATTAATTACCTCTGGATGGGGGAGTGTGTGTCTACCTGTTGTTTTCTTTACCCCCATACCACCCTGTCCATATCAGAGAACCAATAAAGATAAGGGGAGGAGGAGAGAGGGGGCTTTGCCTGTGCAAGCTCTTGTTATACACACAGGGCCTTTTTAACCTGTAAGTATATTTGATTTTGATTTGTAAGCACGAGGAGCTGAGATTTGGATGAGGTCTGATTTTCTTCTGGCTGTCTGACGTCACGTGTGTTCAAACAAGAGTTTGACCAGGCAAATCCCCCCTCCCCTTTATGGTGTATTGGCTCTCACACAAGGACAGGGCAGGTTACGTGTAGACGGAACACTCCCCTTTACAGAGATGTCAGGGGGAAAAGGGGAATCTGTGTTTTCTTTTCCAAAGCCCCAGCGTTTCGTCGGCTTGGTGGGGCTGGCGTCTTTTATCTGGAACCCAAGACAACCCTTACTCCAAACCACAACATCCAGTGTTTGGCTAGTGTGGCCATTCGTGAACCGGGCAGAAAATTCCCATTTGGTGTGCCCCTGACAGTAGTAGCAGTGGTAGAGGTCTTCTCCTACTGTGACCACAGCTGTATCCTTCGGGCCAGGGGACTCTACCTCCACCAGACATGACCAGGGAACTCTACCTCTACCAGGCATGTCTAGTGGAGGTAGAGTCCCCTGGTTATAACCAGTGAACGTTCTGACACCAGACATGACTAGTAGACTTTACCTCCACCAGACATGACCAGCGAACGTTCCTCCACCAGACATGACCAGCGAATGTTCCTCCACCAGACATGACCAGCGAACGTTCCTCCACCAGACATGACCAGCGAACGTTCCTCCACCAGACATGACCAGCGACGTTCCACCACAGACATTACCACGCGTTCCTCCACCAGACAGGACCACGAACGTTCCTCCACCAACGTGACTAGTAACTTTCACCTCCACCAACATGACCACGAACGTTCCTCCCACCAGATGACCAGCGAACGTTCCTTCCTCCCCAACGATACCACTTACCGACATGGTGACAAGTTCTAAAGTTCACCATGGTTCCAGATGTTTGCCTGATGTCAGTTGGCCATAGTTCCAGGAAGACTAGCCCGTAAAGCAGACTTTGTTATTGGTAGCGAGCCCCGAGCCAGCAGCTATATCCCCCAGGCAGCACATATTTGTAGAAGGGCCTAAATATAAAAATAACGAATATAATCCAGCTAGATCCTCCCAAGTGATGGCCATCATGGTTTCACTGTGTGTGCCGCCATGTTCTGCGTCTCTCTGCTGTCACCTCCTGTGATGTCATTTATGGCTCTGCCGGTGACGGAAACACGTTGGGGACAGCAGGAAGAGAGCGTTTTGAAGACTGTGAATGTAATATAAAGTGTTTTTATTTCAGACTGGGTTGCTGTGGCAGGGACATGTCCCCGGGGTGTCTCTGCCGTTGGGTCATTTCGTCACATTGGTGGGGGTTATAAATGAAACTGCGATGGTGCCGGTCGGGTCGCTGTGGCACAAACTCCCACGGAAGTTTTCTGCTGTCGCCAAATGGCCTGATCGGCACGATCACCAATAGAATTAATGGCCCCATTGCATCTTCCGGTCAGCGGTGAAACTTCTCCACCGCGACACCTGGACCTTCCTGTAGCTTAAGTGACTGCCTCCTCAAAGCTCGGCCAATAGGAAGATGTAATGGATGATGGCGCGACTTCCTATTGGCCGGCGTGTTGCGGGAGATTTAAACCTCGATTTTGGGTTACCCCCAGCAGGGAATGGTACAGGGGGGGGGCAATGCTCGGAGGTATCTTGTAAGCCAGAGCTGACCACCTACGTAGGTGGAACCAATGTTAAAGGAACAAGATAAGCATGGAAGATGTCCGGGGCTGTTCTCCTGCATTTTAATCGGGGTCCCTCTCTCGTTCCACAGTTGGCAGCGAGGACAAACACAAACTCGATCTCCTGCGGTATTTCGGGACCACGCCCAACATCCTGCACTGCACGACCAAGTTCTGCGATTATGGCAAGGTGCCGGGGGCGGAGGAATACGCACAGCTGGAGGTAAGCGCCGATCTCTACGGATGGAATCGGCGACATTTGCTCTCGGGTTGACACGCGCGCCGTATCTCCTTAACCATTGTTTTCGATAGCACTGCTGTTCAATAAGGGGCCCACGTTGGCGCAACTCCTTGTGCCAACGGGGCCAATATCTGCTACATCTGGACACCCTACTCTCTGCCGGGGCACATCGGGGGGGTTGAAGTGGTAAAGCAATTGTCAATGATATTGTGGTTACCATTTGGGAGAGTGGGGGGGGAAGAAGAGAAGAGTAGTGTATGGGTTATGGACAAGGTTGTGGGTTCAACTCTCGCCTGAGCCACTAATACTCGTTGTAATAGGTTCTGTACCGCCCAAGGATATACGTGGAGACATACAGGTGATTTCCCAGGCCCCTGTTCCATAGTGCACCTTACAGCCCGATCACTTGAGTGGTCCCTGTTCACTAAGTAGTTACACTCCACAGGATAACCTTCTGGTGCCAGAAAACGTCTTGGGGGGGGGGGGAGAGGGGGGAGGCAATATTTACAAGGCAGGTGTCCCCAGGCTGCTTGGTAAATGTGGCCCTCCAGTGCCGGAGTTCCCCTGAGGGGGCACATGTTCCTTA
The DNA here is from genome assembly GCA_036426205.1 of Ascaphus truei. Lineage (NCBI taxonomy): Eukaryota > Metazoa > Chordata > Amphibia > Anura > Ascaphidae > Ascaphus > Ascaphus truei. The sequence continues at coordinate 5,950 of WSYH01011777.1, forward strand.
CATATACGCTGAAAGGGGAGTGTAGGAGTTGGGTTACCATCGACCCCAGCCAACCACTGTTCAAATTGGCTTTGTAACAAACAGAAATTTGCAGGGGAAGAGGAGGGATAGCGCTGGTATAAAATCGGCAGACCATCCCGTTTCTACATATTGCTTCAACCAGGGGTTGCTTCAGGTAGGGGTTTCTGATGCAGGGTGGATGCCATCTTCATACCAGTTCAGTGGGTGAAATTTGGTGGGTGGGGAACTTGAGCTAGGCGCGCACACAGGAAGCTGCCAGCAGGGAAGACCGTAAAAGACACATCTTGGTCACAGTTATGGGGAACAGTAAACCAGGTTCCTCCGAAAATACCAGCTGGGGCACATGCAGGAAGCGGTCTAGTGGCCAACCCACATCCATCTCATTGTGAGGTTCTCATCCATGATCTCCATTGTCCATACAAGGACTCTTGTGCTGTGATTGGTTGCAGTGGAGGTCTGGATGGACCTCTCATGAGGCCATGTCCCACCCTACAGGGCCCGCAATGTAAAAAGGAGGAATTTTAAACTCTCTCTTCGTCTCTCTCTCTTCTCGTTTTGAAAAAAAAGGCGGTGAAGAAGTGCTACTCCCGAGCCTTCACCCTTCACATCACCGCCTTGTTCGTGACTCCCAGGACAACAGGGGCCCGCGTGGAGCTGACGGACGAGCAGCTTCTCCTGTGGCCCCCGGACGCCGAGAAGGAAGTCATGCCCAATGACCACTTCCCCCGGGGCAGCCGGGCCCACATCACGCTGGGAACGGCGGCCGACGTGCAGGACGTCCAGACGGGCGTGGACCTGCTGGAGTTCGTGAAGTTGGGGCAGGAGGGGGAGAGTATGGGGGAGATGAGCGGGGGCAAACTGGCGTATTACGGTAACGGCATGTGGATGGTCGCCCTGTCCCGGAAGATCGAGGTGAAGGCTATTTTCTCGGGTTACTACGGGAAGGCGGGAGTCAACGGCTCTCGGCGAGGCGGCAAAAGGGGCTTTCTACCCCAGTGTCAGATCGTTTAACAAAAAACAGTGTGAAAAACACTGATTTTGGTTCCGTCCTGATGCTTTTCCAAACATATTTTTTTGGGGGGGGGGGGTGTATTAAGCGACATTTTATTTTTTGTAACAAAAGGGCCCCCCCACACCTCGTGAAAATGAATGTGCAACACTGTATAGTGATGACGAGTCTCTAGAGAAGAGAGAAACCAAACGCAGTGTGGTAAACGCGTTTTACGGGCTTTTTGGTTAACCTCTTTCAATTTTGCATAAGCGGGGGGAAGGGGGGGAGAATTAAAACTGAAATAAACCCCCCGCGGTCGCAGCGGGACATCGCAAGGCTTTGCAAGGCCCCCCCCCCCCCCAATCTGGCAGCCGCAAGTTTCACATCGTCATATCCCCTACAATTTGACCCCCGTAAAACATGCCGCAGGTGGGACAGGCCGACGGACCCCGCTACTACGTAACCGGAGACAGTGTGGCTATATTTTCTATTACATTATGAAACGGTAATAGTCCGCACAGGCCTGTCCTGCTGATACGGGGGGGCGTGCTTGCCCAGTTTGACCTTGGGAGGGGCACTTCCTAGCGGTCACTGCTTTTTGGGGGGGTCTTGCTCACAAAGCAGGGGGCGGAGTCGGTATGTGCCGCCATACTTTCGCACTTGTGTATATAGTGCCGCATGTTCATTTTTTCGAAGGGGGGTCCCCCCCCCTAATGTAAAATGTCATTGTCCCTTTACACTCCATACCCCGGATAAGTGGGACAATTAAACCCTGTCCACAGCCTGTGGGGGAAAAAACCCTTTTACTAACCCCTTTAATGCAGAAGAACCCTGCATGTCCTTCCAGACATAGCTTTTTTTGTACTATGACATATACCTTCTAAGTACACACACACTGCGTGGCAGGGGGATCATAGGTTTTTTTTATTTAGGGACACCCCTGAAGGATTTTTAAAATCGGGCACCCTAGTCATTTCCCTTTAGACACTCACCACTCCATATTTTATTCCCCCCCTTCCCCCCCCCCTATCACCCAGCATCCTTACCCTGTTAATCATACACCACATAATTCCCCCCCCCCCCTCCCCCGTATGCGCTCCCCCTCCCCCGCGAGCATAGCCCTCGTGCTCCCTTTCTCTTCACCCCCCCCCCCTGCCTACACGCCTAAAACATTTCTGCAGCTCAGCCGACGCATTCCGCGTGGTCTGAGAAGAGGCTCCTCTCTCTCTCTCTCCTCTGATCCGGGGCTAGAGACGGATAGCAGCCTCTATGCTCCAGGCAGCGCCGGACGTCCCCACCGCGATCACGGCACACCAGGTTACCGCGGCTCGCCCCCCCTCTCCCCCAGGTCGGTTTTAAGGATATCCCTGCTTCAGCACAAGGGGCTCAATTAAGGCCTAGTTCTTCGACTGCATCACCTGACTGAGCAAACCGACCTGGGGTGGGGGGGGCTGCCCTGACTGGAATCTCCCTCCCAGGTGTGGAATTTATCACAGGAAACCAGGGGGGGGGGAATAACAAATAAATGTGAAACGCGCAGGGGCTTAGATCACAGGATTCCATAATCTTAACCGCCCCCTGGTGGCATTAGGGAGTCCAACGCCGGCAAACTGTTTACATTCTTGTTCTAATCTGTCCTCTCACCTCTGCAGTGAGTAATCCTAATTCATTCTTCCTACTCCCGGGGGACATTGTGTACAAGCGAAACGCAACATTGTGTACAAGCGAAACTCAAACATCGTGTAACAAGCGAAACGCAACATCTTGGCCAACTCTGCGTACACAAGCCTGAAGCACTCAGCACATTCTATGCAGTCTACGCACATAACCGTGTCTAGAGATTAGCTATTGATGAGGGGCTATCCGGTATTTGTTACCAACTTCATGGCGTGGGATATATATTTTTTTTAACTTGTTCACTGCCAGAAAAGGTTAGCCGAGAGGTTAACAGGCCCCGCACAGCTGTTATTAGCAATCAGCGTCTCTCTGGTTTGCCAAACGGATTTGTTAGTTTCAAAAAATGTGGCAGGGGGAAAAAAAAAAAACCCCCCAAAAAGGTTAAAGGGTGAAAAAGATTTTTTGGGAAAAACGTTGACTATATAATATATAATGCGATTACCCCCCCCCTCCCCTTAAACACACCGCAAGGAGTAAAAACTGTGTGTATATAACATAGGGACGGGGGTTGAGCACCCCAACAGTGTCAGGTTATAAAGATTCCCTGCTTGAGTCCCCTGTGCTGAAGCAGATACCCTCAAAACCTGGACTTGTTGTGGGGGGGGGGGGGGGGGGTGGGGAGGGGGAAGGTGTCTCAGCAGACGGCGTTGACAGCACTGATTCTAAACTACTAAACCACTGACTGTAACGTAACTCGTAATCCCCGGCTCTGCCGGGTTTTAATCTACACTGACACAGCACCCCCCCCCCCCCCCCCAACCCAATGGCAGGTCGTCCTCAAACTGCAGCCACCCTCCTGGAAACTCTCCCCTAGGCAACCCGTGCGCGTTCTGCTTTAAAAAAAATACGATTTGATGTGTAATCCTCGGCGCATTGCGACGGCGCGACCGCGTCTTAACATTTTCTTTGTCGCTGCGGCGCTGGTCCGGCCTTCAGACCGGATCGAGAACCCCTTCACCACACCACGCTGCCATCTTTAAACATTCCAATGGCCTCAAATTGGGGGGGGGGGCGCTATTTTTTTGTATTTACAACTCGACTTGTCTATTTAGGGGGATTTTGTTATAGGCAGCCCTCTCCCTTTCCTATTGTATAGCTACAATATTGCCTATAGTCTAAACCACGGGGGTGGGGTCGGGGGGCTCAAATCCAGAACACAAGACCCCCAATAGGTCAGGTTTTCGGATATCCCAGCTTCGCACGGTGGCTCAGTGAGGCCCTGATTGAGCCCCTGTGGCTGAAGAGGGATATCCTGCCAACCTGATTTGTTGGTGGTCTTGAGGACTGCATGTTAGCCACCCCGGGTCTAAATTTTTTAGCCAACAGGCTGGAACGCGGGAGGGGGGGGAATTCGTTTTTCTATTCCCTGTGTCCACGACCTGCATCGTAATATCATTTCCCCTCATTATCATACCTAAAATTATAGGCTCGACGTGAAGAACAGAGAGGGTGCCCTTCTGGGTGATGGATGGGCGTTCATACGGCAAAGGGGGGTGGTCTCTTACCGAACAACAGATATAGGCCCACGTTGACTAAGCAGCCTTTGCGGACGCGGCACACGTTGGGAGTTCCATGCACACGTAGAGGTTACATGGTTACGTGGTAGATGAGGTTGAGCAAAGACATATGTCCATCACGGTCAGCCTAACGCCAAACTTAAAACGACAGATACTTATCGTACTTCCATCCATCAACGGAAGGCTTTGGCATAAATACCCACTCCCATTAACCTGAACGGGACCACCGTTTGGTTGGACCAAACTCCACCCCGAGGCATACCAGTCCCCCAATGAGCAAGGCGCTTTCGCCCCTTCCTCCTCTAGATTGGACGCTCCCCGTGAGCAGGAGACTAACCGGTTTTGCCCTTACCATTCAGGATTACACACGTTCGTTCCTCCCCATTGTACCGAACGCAACGGCCCCGCGTGACAGTATGTTGGTGCTTCATAAACCAGGGCCAATGAGTGTGGTGAGAGACACACACCCAAGAAAGAACTATGCATGTTCCGCGCAACTCGGCTATGAATCCCTGCATTATAAGGGACGTGGTCAAAGGATCACGTTTAACTCTTGATATTCCTAAAATCGAGAGATAAACCGATATCGCTCAACTAGCTGGGTGGGACACCAACCTCCCATGTGGTAAATTTACTTATGATTACAAACCTTCAAAACACATTTGAGAATAACTAACTTGACTTCAGAGTGCTAATACTTTATAGTTCCACTCCCTATATGTACATTCCTAATAAAGGTTATTTTTTATTGCCATTCATCAATTCATTATACATTATTTACCTAGTTCTTTCTTGGTGTCTCTTCACACCTCCTCATTGTGATCTCTACATTCCTTGGTAGCACCCACCACGTTACGATCTTAGGTTGACTTGGTCTCCCCTGTTATCTGTGCTTCTTCAATAACCTAACACGAGTGGTAAATGTGACCAGTTAGGTCATTGTTTGTGTATTAATGTGTGTTCCCACAGGTCAACTGCCCCACAACACACAAGATCAGCTATGGCTGTCCACCTCCACAGCACTTACCAACACCCAGCCAAGACCTCTCTGGCAGAGAAATATAGGGAAACGTTAAGCAACAGGTACATCACGGTCCATTCAATTAAACACGGTGGCCTTCTGACGCGGTAAAATAAAAAAAAAAACCACATGGCTTTCAACTCCTGCCCTGAAAGGCCAATGCCAGTCAGGGTCTTGTAATGTCCTTTGCTTGGCCCATTCAAGTACGAAAAGACGACTGATTGCAAGGGGGATTACCACTCTATGCAACTATGCTGTCTTTTCTTATTCGAATGTGGAATAGGGTCGCCCGACAGGACTACTCCGAACTACAAGTGTATGTGTTCGGCTACCCTGTGAGTGTTCCCAAGTAGTCATTCCTCCATGTAACGGTGAGAGTCCCTGAGGACTGCAGGTGGCCAAACCCACCGGATGTGTTGAATAACTAACATCCTAATGAAGTGACCGGATGGATTTTTTTGTATTGATCAATCTAGCGGCATTATTTGCCGTGGTGTACTTCCCTTTCCGATGAGTGAACGGGCGCTCCTCGCGGCTCGGCCCTCTTCATGCCTCGGCTAACGTTTTTAAATATTTTCAGCTAATATTTTGTGTAGGAGGAAATAAAAAAAAAAAGATGTAAAATAATTAACATGTCTTAATATCTGTTACCAGTTTAATAATAAAAAAATAAAATTTAATATAATATCGCACATGGTGTCCGTGGTTCTTTGAGTATTTGGTTATGGTTGGCAAGTGACTGACTGGGCTCCCCAACGTGGGCGCCAAAACCATCCAGACACACGGGATCAGAACGGCCCTTCTGCCCACATACGTCCTGCTAACTGTCACATCAGGTCATTTCCACATTAAAACTCAAGATAATAGACATCAAACATAAAAAGATACTCTGATGGTACAAAGTTAACGTTGAGGTTCTTCGTCCAGCAGTGGGGAGACGAGAGCTGAAGAGGACTATGTCGTGGGTCCAGACTCTTTCCAGCCCATACATTTCAATTTCTAATCTGGCCCCCTTTGGGAAAGCCGCAGAAAAGACGACCCCCCCGCGCACCCGCCCACCCGCCCCGGGGTATTGGCAAACGCTTTCCTATACCCGGTGGTCTCGGCATCAGCTGCGAAACCGTCCTCACTCGACCAGCAAAGGTAGTTTCATGAACAATTGGCTTAATAATTGGCCACATGAATTATCACAAGCAACTAGAACCACAGGCACATTCATTTTAAACACACCTCATACCAACCGAGGGGTGTGGGGGGGTGGGATTATTTGTTTTGCAACGTTTTTGGCTCAGCTTTCACAAAATCTATTTTACAATACCAACCGTGTTATTTTAACCCTAATTACCCCCCCCCCCCTCCCGGGCCTATCACCGGACCACCAATAAACCCCGCCCCCCCCCAACGGAACAGAAAAGATGTCCGGCCACACATGAAACAATATGCCTCCCTTTGAATGCCATTCATTTTGGCGTTCTTATTAGAATCTGCAATAAACACTGGCGCCCTACGTCAGCGGTAATGGAGCTGTTGGTCCTTTGTATGAGTGCGTGTTGCATCATTGTGCGGGTCCGTGCGTTTCCGCATTGGGGCGAACCCTTGCCGTTCCCCCAGTAAGCAAGAATTAAAGGTCTGACCGTGAAGCACATCAGGAGAAGCCCGACCGCCCTCCTTGTAAAGGCCAATGGTCTGTTTGAGGCCAACGCTCCCAAGGTACCCACGTCCATGCAAACCAGCGACTTGCACCAGTTCTTACACACAACAGGTGTGGTGCGAGATTTCTAGTTTTGGGCGCAACACGCCAGTGGGAGAATTTCAACTTCCACGATTTGAACGGAAACAAACACAAATAAAAAATGAATTGAATGCATCTACTAGGGCCCTAATAAATTCGATAGCGAAATATATCTATAATTCCCTTTGACAACGTGGTTTTGTTAGAATGACCACTTAGTATTCCAACTGGGTTCCTTGTGGTTCCTGCGCGCATTCCCCAGGATTCCCATCCCGCCGAGTCTGGAACTTCCTACACAAAGTTACACCTTGTCTTATCGGCTTAAAGTTTCCTCCGTCTTCAGGGGCCCACCAACAGGATTACTCCGTCGCGTACCGAGCCCACCTGTGCTGAAGCAGGGTATCCCCTTAACACCCGACCTGTTGGTAGCGCCTGAGGCTAGGAGTTGCCTACCACCGGTTTGGATTCTTATGGTTAGTGGCATCTGATCCCCAAAGGATCTGGGTAGGCGAGATCATGCAGAAGGCTTGGAAGAGACAACCCCCTGCTGTTTCCTAACACCGGACCAATAAGAACGCAGAGTGTTTGATGGATTAATCAAAAATGCGTGGCGTGGCTTGTTGTTGTGTGCGCCTAGGGGGAGGTTGCACGCTGGATGTTGGGGAGTGGTGTGCGCTGCGCCCGTTGGCTGGAGGTGGTGTTTGCGTGTCACGTGTGGTTGTTGGAGTGGGGAGCGCGTGTGGGTGTGGGGTGCCCGGTGAGGATGCGTGGTTGGTTTGGGGGGGAGCGTGCGTGGTGGGGTGTGCACACACGTAGTGGTGTGGGTGCGCGTGTGAGGGAGTGCTGGTGTTTGGGAGAGGAGCGCGGCGTGGTGGGGGGGTGCGTGGTGGTTGGGAAGGGGGGTGTACCCACACTTAAAAAAGGAGAGTAGCCATCACAGTTTCTTTATCGTACTCACTGGCGGCCCCCACATGGTGCTAGTCGCGTGAGCCCGGGTTCAATTCCAGTGTCGCTCCTGAGAAAAGTCACTTATCTCCCTGTTGCCTCGGGCATCCCAAACAGATAGTAGCTCGTCGGGCCAGTGTAACAATCCCTGTTCTGCGCAACATGTCAGCATATGGTGTGATCCGCAAAACCCGGAGAGAACGGCTAGCATGTATAAGTTATCACGAGTCTATCCGCGTACGCGGCCGTTCAGTGCGCCGGCTCCCCCATAACCATGTTGAGCACAGCGCGGATATAGATAGCATAGGGAAACCTACACAGTAAATTGACATCTCCTTCACTTACCGTTGTCCTGAAACAAGCAAACCTACAGACAGATTGGCCTCCCCATCCCCATATGACCCAGAATGCCGCTTGGCATGTGCGCGTTGTACCCCACATTTTTTTCTCTCACTAAAATACACCTGGATTACTGCTTGACCGAACGTAAAATCAGGGGAATCCCCGCTTTCCGCAACACAGCAAAAAGGTAACAAAATGGCCCCCGCTACAAACAACAAGCTTCCTGCTGGGAAGGCCGGCTCACACACCCCCCTCTTGCAGCCGCTGGCTGAACGATGCGTTACCTCCGTTCGGGACGCCGCTGGTCCGTATCCTCCCGCTGTAGGAGGGTCTTGACATGTCCCGATCCTCATTTAACCGGAATAAGAGGAGTCGGGGAGGGGATGAAATTTTCGGCCTCGGAAAGTGGAAAATGCACAAAAGGTGTTATTATTGGTGTTTTTTTTATTATTTTCCAACCCCTGTGGGGGGTTTTTTTTTTTTTCTTCTTCTAACAACAAAAGTTAACCAGGCTTTGAGTGCAGGCTTTTTATATTGGAGCGTCCTTTCATGGCTGTGTTCGCTACTTTTCCTTCACACACGGCACCACGAACGGCGTTTAAAAACGCGATGTCAATCAAAAAATAAACCAAAAAAAAAAAAACTTCCATAAAAACCGTAGACGTGATGGGAAAACCCCGCGGAGCCGTCCTGATTAAATAAGTTCCATATTCCACCTTTCCCCCCGGTTAAAAAAAAGCACATGAACGTAGGGAGGGGGGATTGGGATGAGAGTGGCGGTGGGGAGGCGAGAATAGTGGGCGTATGTGCGGGGGTGGCAATTTACACCGAATTGGAAGAAGAAATTCCTGGCCGAAGCTGAAAGAGAAAAAAAAAAGAAACATACGTAAAAAAATCCACCACCACCCCCCTGCAAAGGGAACACCATTATCTGGTGCACTGCGGGGGTTGGGGACCATCATGGACTGGGAACTTGTGGGTGTAGATGGGCAAGGGTTTGTTGTAGGTGAGTGTAACTAGTCAACTGAAGGTCTGTACCCTCTGTTACCCCCCCCCAGGCGGTGCCTGTAGACAGCCGCGTGATTCTTCTTAGAACCGTTTATGTCTAGAGCGGCCCAGCCCCCAATCCCTAATCCCGGCACCCCTGGCTGCTGCGTCAGATGAACTAAAATTCGGCCCTGTGCGGCTTCCCTTATGCGGCTACAGGCTCTCACCCACACGATAAGACAGAGAGGAAGTGAGGGGAGGACGCCTTGGGACATGGCACGAGGTTGGGAGGGGTGTGTTGTGTGTGTACCCTGTCCCCCTCTCTCTTCCCCCCTAGGTGCCCCCCCCCCCCTCCCTCAATGAACGGTTCCGTCGTGTAACAAGCGGACGGAATGAATTCCATAGCGTGCCATTGTCGGCACAAACGTGTCAAGAGACGAAGCCTGAGCCTGGGAGAAATGGCACACCCATGCCGCCCCCATGTGTCCAGTCCGGCAATGTCCCCATGTTTCATCAATGTGCCATTGAATCGTACCTGAATGGGTTTCAATCTGGAGTGTACAAGCTCATGCGAAGGCCCTTCTCTCCAAGTCCCAAGTCCCCGTCCCCCCACGTTTTTATTAACTGCTGAACAGGTCCATCTCTCCCCACCCCAGCTACACAATGCGGGGGGTGTCCGATTCAGCTCTCTAGTCGTTGCTTTGCTCGCTAATAAATCGGTTTGTGTTATATCCTCACGATGCGCGAAAGACCCTCTCACACTGATCACTGCAGGAAGCACCCCTACCAAAAGAAGGTCAGGATGAAGAACGGCGTCTCGGACAGTCTCTTTTGTGAGGCTACACAACAACACCAAAGCAGGCACTAGTGCTGCTCGGTTAGGGTGAACGCACAGCATCGTTTCCAGGTGTACTGCTGCAGCTTTGGCCCATGTGGCATAGCACTTAACCCGACGTTTCACGGTGACACGACCTTTTTTGTGGGCAACAGCAGTTTAAGTACATTCTCACAGGCCCACGCCGTTCGATTGTAAGCCTCTGCGGGCCAGAGACCCGCCCTTCGTACTTGAGAACGTAAGCCCGAACTTCTGCGTTTTCACATTAAACTACAATGTACAAACCCACAAACGAAAACACCCAAACGCCGCAAGAGGGTTATAAGTCACAGATTGCCACTCCCCGCCTGTTCCCATCGCGCGAGATTCTAACAGCTGGTACATTGGTGTAATGCCCTGCACACACAGACACGTATAATACTTCCTGGGAATCGGTCACACGTTTTGGGGGATTATTAAGCGGTTTCCCCCATTCGCGCCAGGACACTAGATACGCCTGGGATCGTCACACAGTTTATGGATTATTAGCGTGTGGTTCCCCCCAGCGCCTCAGGACCGCTATATACTGCCTTGGATCGGGCACCAGTTTGGGGGATTTTCGCGTGTGTCCCCCACGCGCTCAGGACCTATATAAACTGCCTGGGAATCGGTCACACAGTGTTTGGGGGATTATTGTTTAGCGTTTGTTTCCCCCACGCGCTCAGACACTATATGCTGGCCCTGGGATCCGGGCACAGACCGTTTGGGGGATTATTAGCGTGTGTCCCCCACTCCTCAGGACACTATATACTGCCTGGGATCGGGTCACACAGTTTGGGGGCTTATAATCATCGTGTTTCCCCCCACGTCTCAGCACTATATACTGCCTGGGATCGTCACTCAGTTTTTGGGGATTATTAAGAAGCGTGTGTTCCCCCCACGCGCTCAGGACACTATCTACTGCCTGGGATCGGTCACCGACAGTTTGGGGGAATTATTAAGCGTTGTGTGTCCCCCCCACAGCACTCAGGACCCTATATACTTGACCTGGGTCGTCACACAGTTTGGGGGATTATTAAGCGTGTGTTCCCCCCACGCACTCAGGACACTATATACTGCCTGGGATCGGACACACAGTTTGGGGGATTATTAAGCGTGTGTTCCCCCCACGAGCTCAGGACACTATATACTGCCTGGGATCGGTCACACAGTTTGGGGGATTATTAAGCGTGTGTTCCCCCCACGCGCTCAGGACACTATATACTGCCTGGGATCGGTCACACAGTTTGGGGGATTATTAAGCGTGTGTTCCTCCCACGCGCTCAGGACACTATATACTGCCTGGGATCGGGCAAACAGTTTGGGGGATTATTAAGCGTGTATTCCCCCCACGCGCTCAGGACACTATATACTGCCTGGGATCGGTCACAGTTTGGTTAGCGATAGTCTGAGGAGTCGCCAATAAGATTTATTCATCAGGGGCTAAAATATTGTCTAGCAGGGGGAGCACAGTATAAATAAGATTGGGGACCGCTGTAATAGATGATGTAGTTACTGTAGGTGTGATTATCTAGTCAGATTCATGCATTGGCCCTTTCCTGCACATTACTGCATTCTGATATTAATGGGACAGTATATTCTGAGAACGGGACGCGCTTAAACCGCAAGTATTACAAAAGGACAAGGCGGTGAACGCCCGACGCGGGAAAGCCCCTGAAGCTCCCCAGCGCACGTACCTTCGAAGCTGAAGCCCCCCGGGCCGCTGAAGAAAGCCTTAAATATATTATTGGCGTCGAAATCTGAAAGGAGAAGCGTGAAATTGTATCAAGTCCGCGCAGATAAAACCGCCAGCCGCCGATTATCTCCACGGTCCTACAACTCAAATCTCCACTCAAGGGAGCAATCAAAGAGAAATAAATAAAAAGAAGTGTACAGCTGAACCTGTTAAAACGCGGTCCATGGGGTCCACAGAACGAGACCGCGTTATAACCGGGATTGCGTAAAAATGTCGGCGCGCGAGGATTTACCGGCATCTAGATCTCTCTTCTCACTTGATAGGGCTGTGTCCACTTACTCTCCTCTAGATCTAGATGCCGGCAAGTCCTCGCGGTGGCAAAAATTGAGGTTTTCCAAATTGGGAGCCACGCTCAGACTGCGATATAAGCGGATTCGCGTTGTAGCGGATCGCGCTACAACGGGTTTGAGCTGGATTTAATTGTTAACACGTTATTGAAGCAGGGGGGGCTCCGGAGCGGAAACCCTTCATTTCATCTCCGTGGACCCCCTGCTTCCCGAGATACAGACTTCCGCTTTCCCCCGTCCTCTTAATAAGAAACAAGCAAACATTTCATTATCCAATCGTAAGAGGACTACATTCGGGGCGCCAAAAACCCCGCCGGTAAACGCACGAGCCGGCCGGCCGGCAAGATGCCGAATTGGGGAGAAATTTGCCTTTCCCGAATGCCGGGACCGCCTCTGCCTTTCGCTCACCGTGCCGACATCTACTAGCCAACGCGATTCGCCAAACATTGGGTTTGCAACCCGCGCCGGCACCTCCCGGGGGTTTGCGCGAGCGGCGCTGCTCACCTGCCATGTTCATCCCGTCTTCGTCCAAGTCCTGGCCGCTGTCGTATCTAGCCTTCTTCTTCGGGTCGGACAGGATGGTGAAGGCTTCTCCGACCTCTTTGAATTTCTTCTCCTCCTCTTTCTGTACCTCTGCCGCAGCCCCGCTGTGCCGGTCTAACGGAGGGGGTGTTTAAAGGGTTAAAAAAAAACACACACACGCCGTCACAGGCCCGGCGTACGCACTTCCCATCTCCTGCCCCTGTCCTACACTTCATACTGATCTACAGCAGGGGGAGGAAACAGCTCCTGTTCTCAAGGGCCACCAACGGGCCAGGTACTCAGGAAATCCCTGCTTCAGCCCACGTGGCTCAATCAGTCCTTGCTTCAGCACAGGCGGCTCAATCGGTCCCCTGCTTCAGCACAGGCGGCTCAATCCGCCCCGGCTTCAGCACACGTGGCTCAACCCGTCCTTGCTTCAGCACAGGTGGCTCAGTCTTTGACAGCCACCTGTACCGAAGCAGGGATATCCTAAATACCTGGTCTGCTGGTGGCCCCTTGAGGACTGGAGTCGGCCACGCCCCCGACCTAAAGACAATCAAAGAGAGCACGTCATTACCCAGAATCCTCGTCTGCAGCTGAACAGCTCAAATGGGTTCAGGCAGCTCAGTGATGACCCGTCGCTCACTAGACCGACACACACACACACACACACACACACACACACACACACACACACCCACACACTGAAACACGCAAGAACAGAGACACACACACACACACACACACAACACAAACAACACACATATACCTGGCGTTGGCCACCGTATTACCCACCCCCGGATGGTGCATTAACGCCCGTTTCCTGTAGGCCTTCTTGATCTCGTCTTCCGACGCGTTCTTGTCCACGCCGAGGGATCTTGTAGTAATCTTTCCTCTTGCTTTTCTTCAGCTCCACTGTGCGTTCTAGGAGTTTCTTGTGTTCTTGAGAGGGAGGAGCCGGAGGGAGAGGGGGGGGGGGGGGGGGGGGGGAGAGATGTGTGAGAAAGGAGCCTTTCTTACACCTCCCCCCCCCCCCACTGCTCTCTCGCTGACACATCATATACCCGAGAGGGCTCTTGTTGGTACAGCGCGGCCATTGACACGCATAGCTCCCCCGTTACACACGACACAATGTAATGTGTACTCGATAAACGGATCGAGCTGGCTGGGGTTCAAAGCTCCAACTTCTAAATAGTGCTAATCACTTAAAGGGACAGTGTGCTAATGGCAGTGACATGGTTAAAGGGTCAGTCCTTCCTAGGGGCAAAGTGTACTAATGGCAGTGACAGGGTTAAAGGGTCAGTCCTTCCTAGGGGCAAAGTGTACTAATGGCATTGACATGTTTAAGGGGTCAGTCCCTCCTAGGGGCAAAGTGTATTAATGGCAGTGACAGGGTTAAGGAATCATTCTCTCCTAGGGACAAAGTGTACTAATGGCAGTGACATGGTTAAGGGGTCAGTCTCTCCTAGGGGCAAAGTGTACTAATGGCAGTGACATGGTTAAGGGGTCAGTCCCTCCTAGGG
>WSYH01011778.1:0-20121 GCA_036426205.1 Ascaphus truei
TGCATATTTAGCGCAAAATCTGCCTCTTGCGATATTGGTTGTGGGTGGGTGCAGCTCAACCGTATAACGCGTTCCGTTACAACGCATCCTTATAATTCCTTGCGAATCGCTTATACGCAATGGCAAAGCGTGGCTGCCCCAATTTCGTATTTAGTCAAACTTTACAACACGACATATGGTACAATGCATACATATTCGACATTATTTTCTAACGGATACACTATTGAGTGCGAGTGTTAATTAGGTGGACCCCAAGCACATGCCTTATAAGGGGGTTCGACTTGTATTTTTTTTGTGGTCTAATGCCCAATTATTACAGAAAATAAGCCCTCACAGTTCCGAAGATACACAGACACAGTTTAAGATCATTAAATGTTTACCTGAACAGTTGTATGTTTTCTCCTTTTGTCCCCATAGGAAACGATATGTTCCAAGATGAGATCAAACAGCATTGTGCAAAAACAACAAACAACTTAATGAGGCTTGGATCGTGTGGCTATCTATCCCATTCTTTTTTAACGAAAAACAGGATAGAACAAAGTTGGACACAGAGGATAGATCTAACTGATTTCACGTCAAGTCCAAACCCATACTCCAGTTTTGTTTGGGATACACATCACTAAAAAGTGATACTACAATAAATAATGTCAACTAGTTCTTATCCAGTCTGGTATTTGTTCTTGATTTTAAGGGAGCTGGGCATGGCAGTCTGGCATATCTTTGTGCAGATTGAATTGTCACAACGTTATCTGATGCATGCTTGGTAAGCTCACTGTCATCTGATAAGTGCAGGTATTCAGACGTGAACACTTACTTTCATCTCCATTCCGTGCAAATGCTGCCCGCTCATCAGCGCCAAGTTCATCCTTAGGTTGTTCTCGTCAGTGTGATCTGGAAGCCTTGCTCCACCATGCTTTCGAAGTAACATTCAATATGAAAGTGTCCTCATTGGGAGGTGCTCAATAATTTGTCACCATATTCACCAAAAATACTATTGATTGGAGAAGAAATGAAAAAGGCATTAATAAAACGACATTAATAATTGCATTGATCAATTCCCCAACTACAGAAGGGGTAAGTCAAATGCATACATTTCATTAATCTGTTTAAGTTTTTATCAACGTTAAATTGGCCTATTTTCAACATTTTTAAAGTTGAAAATCAGTATATTAAGTGGAAGGGCGAGAGAGAACAGCAAAATAAAAAAAAGGGTAGGAGTATTTCCAGACCGTTACATGCAGAGTATTCTATTTTCGGACATAGCAATGGCAAAATACCCAGGGGCTGTACAGCCGCTTTCAGACTAACTGATTACAGGCCCTTAGGGTCTTCAGCGAACAATATGTCTTAATGGAAAAGTCTTTTACTGAGCAAACGTTGGCCAACATAATTTTTGGATATAGCATAGGGAGTAACGGTTGAAAAATTGAACCCCAAAAAGTAAGATGCACTTGATGTGGGGGGCACGTGCATAACCCCTCCCCCTCATTATTTATGGTTACTTCCTCTACAATTGTGATTTATCTCTTTGCTTAGGAAATGTTTTTTGTTGCTTATTGAACGGTTTAACAGTGTATAATATCACAAATACACGTTTTAAGTTAGGTGGTGATGAAAACGACAACAAGAACCTCACGCACCCTATTGCATATACTAGTAGCAATTAACAAAGATCAACTTGTGAGCAAATTCACGTGTCTAGGCAGGTCTGAACCCCTGCCTTTACCATTACTCCCAGCATAGTGCTTCCACTGCAGCAAAGGATTCTGGGGAAATGCAATAGCCCAGTGTTCCCTTTTGTCTGAAAAACCATTGGTACATGGAGCCATATATAAGCAAATGGCCGCTGTTATCACAGGCTTTTAAGCACAGCATTGGGAACAGTATCCAAAATCCAGAGAAAACTTCAACACTACTGTTCAACCTTAATGGGTTATCATCTAGCGTGAAGTCTTGTTTCAACCTGCTTGGCCTTTGTAATTTTCCAAGGATCGTAGGGTTTAGTTTTTTATATACTGTATATTATATCCCTCCTCACCCCCCTCAACTTACCCACTGTTGAATGTTACACGACCTGGCGCGGGTGCTGTGCGTGATCCCGAATTTTCCTGCATTTAGTGTGAGACACTTCAATGTCTCCCCTTATCTGCCCGTGAATAATGTGTCATGACACGCCACGTCATGTCCCTCGTTGTCATGGCGCGGTTCATTTTCACAGTTGCCAGAGAGATGCAGGAAAATGCCGGAGATCACGGCAACCACCCCCTGCCGGCGTAAAACTTGGACATCAGGCAACAAGGCACTCTGCGACCAACAAGTGGGAACGAGTGATTTGGTCAAGGTGGGGTGAGTGGTATGTAAGTATCTGTATAACGCGTTTCACGAACCTAGCATCGCTTTCCTTCAGGATGTGACTGTTACTACGCTGGGAATCTGGAGGTGTGTCTCTACTGGAGAGGTTAGCAGTAGTGCACAATGCGCAGGTGCGTGGGGCGCATTAGAATGCTGAAGCGATCTGAGACCGGCGGGTATGTAGATTCGCGTTTACTACACGTGGCGCGGCCTGCAGGCACCCCGTCGGAGAAACCCGGAAAGAAAGGAAGCGCTTCTGTGGAGAAAGCCTGTATTTTTACAACTGATCACATCGCTAACTGTAGCCCGCAAGCCTGAGCTGTCACAGCCACCCGCAGAGACGCCAATCATAACCAGTCTACTTGATCTTATTATGAATTACATGCGCATTTTTACTGGAAATTTTGAGATGCGATTACTATCACTTTTTGGATACTTATTTAAATGTTTTATGTATGGAAATGAGAGTTTTCTTCTCCTTTTCCCTTCATTCTATGATATTGATTGGACATACAATCCTTCCTATCTTGGAGCTAAGTATATATATTGTTTTTTCGGATCAATGCAAACTATCAACATCAGTAGGTTAGATAATCTAAGTAGACTGTATGTGTAATTACATTCCTGTTGGACCTATTTTGGTGCTTGTTTCTGCTTTACCTTCCACTAGACAGTGTGGTTTTACGCACTGATATGTTTAACAATTTTTATATTGTAGTTTTCTTCACGGTTGTATTTATTTAGGTATAGAATTTATATTCATTGGATATATAGGGGTATATTCCTATAGGCACATGTGGTGTATGATTATAGTATTATAGTATGGGGATTTCCACAATTTGTATATATCATGATGTTTTTTCCGTTATCACTAATACACACCACTATTGGAGGCCAAGCACCCATGGAGGACTTGCTCTTCAATATATCTGTACAAAGGATTTTGGTGGGGGGGGGGGGGGCACATATCCGTGCGTCATCCCAGGCTGCAGGCTCCATAACTAATAGCCTAAGGCAATATTTTTGTATTGGGACCACTGTATATTTTAATACTGATTATAATCTTATGTATCCTGTGGGTACTAGCGCTAGGTTGTGGTCATACTCATACATTAAGTGTTTTGATTAAGAGATGGCGAAACCGGTCCACATCCGTTTCATAAATTCCCCGAGCGTTCCATTAAAAAGATCATTCCGGCAGTGTAAAATCCGTCGGCGTATTTATTCCAGTTTCTATCCGTCGGTTATAAAAAAATGTCATTGGATACAATCCTTGGTGGTGGATTTCCCAATCACACTATGCCGGATTGCGAATCAAACGGTTTGGATTTGCCAGTTGGTAAAAAAAATCGAGGGAAAAGGGAAGATGATCGCCTTTTTGAGACCGTTCACAGAAAAAATTCCGCAGACCAAAGGATCCAAGGTGATCCAACGGGGATCCAAACTGCCCCCCCAAAATTCGCCCATCTCTATGTTTAATAACGAAAATGTATCTCTGTGTTGATGGGTTATTCAAGTAAACACAAATAAATTAATTTCTTGGTACCTCTGTGAAATTGGCTACAAACAGCTGTAATATAAGCATTAAAAGGTTTTTGACCACAGTTACTAAAGCAATCTGTGTTTATATAAAAAAAAAAAAAAAAATCCACACTGTGTGAAACAACTAGTTACATGGCAGACGTCGCTACATTTAATTCCATAAAACCCATGGATATACCTATAACACGAGAGGTAACTCTCAATGTATACTTGCTGTAAAACATTTAACATAAACTAAATAAATTGTAAACTCTCCACTCACCTCATAAACTTGTTTTGACCTTTTCAAGTTATGCAGCCCTCAGCAAACAATATTTCTAGTTTTCTGAGAGATGACGCTAAAGGCCTCTGCCTGTACATTATTGTGCTATCATGTATCACACACAAGCGCTGTCTCTTCACAACCAAAATACTCCTTTGTTTTTCCATCTCCCTATACACCCATAAGGGCCACATAGTATCTACAGACACACTTTACTTAATACAACACTCTCTCACATTTCCACACCTACCCACAGCATTAATATTAACTCCCCCCATCACACACATTCTTTTTAAGCACTGTATACCCCACCTGGCGATAAGAGGCGCTCCATTCATTAATATTACACATATACAACACACACACACCTTCTTTTTACTCACAAACTTCAGTTAAACATTTCACCTCTAACAAAAATCAAATCCACACACGGGGAGGGAACAAGCACAATATAAATTCCAAGAGACACTGTTTTTAAGGATTAACCCTTTGGGCTTGCTTATTATTGTAACATCGCCGGAAGAAAGAGGATCATGTATCTTGAAAGCTTGTACCAAAAACACATTTCGTTAGACACAGGAACTGTAGCGTCTATTATGTTTGATTACTACTAATATATTATATATATATCTCTAATATATTATAATATATATATACTATCTATATATATACTATATACGTATATATACTAATGATATATATATATATAATATCAGTGTTCGGACCAAACTCTAACCATTTGCAGCCCCGGCGAGTGGATTTAAAATCGTGGCGAGCTCCTTGGCACCAAGCAGCACACGTGGTGGTACTGAGGTGGCGAGTAGATTTTTTGGTGCTATTGGTCGACCACTGTGTATATATAATATTAGAAGTATTAATAGTAGACTATATATAGATATATATCTATTATATATCGAGTATATAGATATATAATCTATCATATATAATTAATATAGTATTATATATAGATACTCAATCTACTATAGATTATATATATTTTTTGTGTACATACGGAGTTCTACTGGGTTTGTGACCCTAATGTATACTACAACAGACCATGGTCACCTTGTGTAATGGACCGTCTATTAATAGTTACCTAGTAGAGTGATGACCAAGAATAATGTCCATCACATTAAACCTATGTTACATTTGGCGGTGAGGAGACGATTACTTTTCCTTTTGTATTTCAGTATTTTGATCCATACGTAGAGCAACAACAAAAAAACCCCAGTGAAACATCATCAGCTATTGTTCCATAAGGGAGAAATAAATTCCTTCCTGACTCCAATAACGGCAAAGCAAGATTTCTCCCTAGTCAAACATCAACAACCCTTCCAAATGTTTACTTATTTGGATATCACCTGTATAACCTTTCTGAAAAAGATGTCCAACCTTTTTTTGCAAGATATTTATTGCCACGCCCATTCAACGAGCTCCAGGGAATGAATTCCAAGTTTAACTGCCCTTACTGTAAAGACGCCTTTCCTTTCTTTCTGGTGAAAATCTCACTTGACTCCCCCCTAAAGGGATGTCAACCATGTTCATTTGTTACTGCCCTTTGGGATGAATAGTTCTTTGTAAAGCTCCTGTATTGTCCACCAAAATGATTCGCTCTTTTCTATGTAAAACTAAGTCTTAAATTAGTCTAGCCTCTCCTCATAAATCAGAATTTCCATCCCTTTATTAAATTTGGTTTGCTCTTCTCTTGCACATGTTTCGGTTCCATCCACATTAGTTTTTAATGGAGTGCTGCCAAACTGTACTTCATATTCAAGTTGTGGTCTTACTAATGTTTATAAGGGCATAATTATGTTTACTTCCCTTCCATCCATTCCCTTTTATGCCAGATAAAATCTATTTGCCTTTTCAGCTTCTGATGTACATTGGGCCACTTGCTGCTTAGCCTGATGGCTACAGCACTCCTAAATCCTTCTCCATCAAGGATTCACCTAATTGTCCCCATTTAAATTTGTAAGTCGCCTGTATATTCGTTTTCACAACTGCCTAACCTTACATTATCTGTTTACACCCTCACCTTTCATTTGACTGCCAACGTTTCCAGTCTACCCAAGTCCCTTGCTGGAGTAGAAATTACATCCTGCGCTGATTCAACACACCTCCACATTTAGTATCATCAGCAGCAAGATGGAGGATGCTTGCTCTCTATCCAACTCCACATTCACTAAATAAACAAGTAAAAAGAAAGGGGGGTCCATACAAGCCGCTGATGACTCCACTCGCGAACTTTAGCCCCAATCTGAAAAGGTTCATTTATGACAACTCTCGTTGTCGTTTGTTATACCAGCCAGATTCAAACCGAGGTGACAAAGCGATTTTAACTAGTCCTAACTTCCTTATTTTGGTACACTAAACCTCTTGTGTGCAAGCATATCAAAGCTTTGCAACTTAAGTAGAACCACTCAACTGCATATATCACCTGGTTCTAAATTCGTACTTAGCCTCTCAAACTAAACTAATAGGGTAGTTTGGCATAATCTAATCCTTCATAAATCCATGCTGACCAGTACTAAAAATGTGTTATCCTTTAGTATTTCCGGTGTATTATCTCATACTAAACTCCATAGTAAACTCCACATATGATGACAGGCTACAGGTGTGCAATTCCCCGCGTTGTGATCTAGCTCTGCCATTTTTAAATATAGGGCACATGTCGCTTTACGCAATCTTGTGGTACTGGAACCTGTGGAAATGGAATCCTTGATATTAAATGTAATGATTGTGGCTATTACTGAACTGAGTTCTTAAGAACTCTTGGTGCATGCCAGTACTGTAATCCAATCAGTCGTCATGCATTCTTCTCAGTTAACACATTGTTGTTAAATAGGAGGTTGTGCTTCCGTCTGTGGCACTATTTTTGCCAATGATTCCTCCCTGGTGGTAAATAAGAGCACATAAATTGTTTGATACCTCTGCGTTTTCCTTATGCTCCAATAATATTAGCCTGCCCATCTCACACTGACAAGGGTCCTATATTTTTTTTGCTAAGTGTATTTAAGGTACTACTTAAGAATTTTAGAGGTGATCTTACTTTTTCCCATTGCAACCCTTTTTTCTTTTCATTTTTGCTAATTTGATTGGCCCTTTCTGCAAACTTTTTGTTACATTCCTTCGAATTCTGATATAAGCCACCGCTCCCTTCTGACTTAAGAATCTAAATGCCTGCCTCTTCCTTTCCCATTCCTTCCTATCTGTTTATTTAGCCACATTCGTTTAGACTTTTTTCTTTTATATTTATAACCAAAGGTATCACTGTGCTCTTCTAACATGTTTTAAAGACTGCCATTATCTTACCAATTTAATCCCTGCAAAAACATCATTCGTAAATTATTCCTTGTAGTTTATCACACAGTTTATTAAATCTGCCTTTCTAACATTTAAAGTCTTTGCTGAACCCATTAATATCGTTTTTTGATGATTTTATTTCAAATGAGATACCATTTTATGATCACTGTTTCCCAAATGTATCCCGGACTTGAATATTTTGTTATACTTATACATTGTTTAATTTTACCAAAATCTAGTATTGCCCCTCTCCTGGTTGGTTCCTCAACAATTGGTCACATAATTGTCTTATAGCCCCCCTAAAACCTGTTCCTTTGGTATTGGCTATCTCATTGCCCCAGGTTATGTCTGGATAATTAAAATCACCCATTTGCAAATATAACACCTACGTTTTGATGCCATCTCCATTTGCAAAAAGTATTTGGGCTTCCCTATGCTCACAGATATTTGGTCATTTTATAGCTATCCCTAGAAACATTTTCCTTGACTTTTCTGCCCATCAGAGAGGTAAACGATACACAATTACAATAGTGTTTGCCTGTAAAAATGCCATACCTTGGCGTGGTTCCATCCTTTAAAATACGGTTGGCCAAAGAACGTGAACTAATGACCATTACTTATGAGACAGATAAGTATTTTAACTATATATTTGTGTGCGCCGACTTATATGGCCTACTGATAAGTAACCATGCCCTCAAACACATGGGCAACATAATTAGTTCATGTAATGGTTCCTATCAAATGTATGCTATATTAATTTACTCAACCGTGACAATCGCTTGAACCTGTGTACGATTCAGGAGATCCTTCCTCTCCTACTCCATCTCCCGTTATCCTTCCGTCCCTTCCCATTCCCCCTATCCTTACCGGTACCTCTCTCCCCTTGCCGCAGCGCGTTCCCCGCAGGTTTCGCATACCCCACGCGCCCCGCACCCGCAGCCCCTGCTGTAATCCCCCCGCTCCCGCTCCCCTCGCCTCGGTAGCTCCTTCACCTTCCTCTCGTGGTGCCATCCGCCCGTGTTGCCTCCTCCGCTCAATGACCCGCGGCGGCGGCATTCCACGCGCTAGTGACACGTGCGCGCCCCCCTAAGCCCACAGGCTTCCTCCTTCTACCACTGCTGGCCATCGCACGGGGCACAGCCTTCGCCCGCGTTCCCCTCGACGTTGGCTCCGTCCCCCTCCTGCTGTCTTCCCCTGCTCCGTGGGGCCGCCCTGGTGTTACACGCCTGTCGCGCCGAATCCCAGTTACAGGGTGCCCGTCGCAATACTCTTCTTATAGGATTTCCCTGTCTCCCTCCCCCAAGCTATTTCAGGCATTCCCCTGACCGCCCTGTTGTCTCCTCCTCTTCCTCCCTGACCTATCCTTTCTTCTTTCTCTCCTACTACTCCTCCCCTCTGTCCATTGGTGCACCTCCCTTTATATACCCCTGTCTGTCCCCGCGTCCTCGCTCTGATAGTTCCTGTTTCCCTGTGTGTTACACCTGCCTATTCTGTGGCTCCCCCTCTGTGCTCCTGTGAATACCTGCTCCTGTGTTCTTTGGATCCTTCCCCTGGCTTTGACCCCTGCTCTTCCCGGACCACTCTGCTTCTCTGGTAACCCCTTGACCTGCATACGCATACATCTTTCGACTGACCTCTGCGTCTCCTTGGACCTGGCTTGGCTCTCTGCGGACTCTCTACTCTCTGGATCCCCTGAACACTTGCAAACGGACACGACGTTCTCACGGACACCCCCAGCGTTGCAAGGTTACATACTAACAACTCTTCATCACAGGCCTCCAGCAACGCATATACCACACTCCAGGCTTGCTCCCACGGCTGTGGTTGTGTGTATAAATACCGTTTCCCACCTCAGTAACGGGTTTCCCTAGCTTGGTCTGTGGGCATACAGGCGTGACAGAAAACAAAGTGCACTATACTACTCTGACCATGTTACAAGTCGTCTTGCTTGACTTTTTTTGCTACCCAAATCGTAACATATTAGTATTATTATAAGTATCTTAATATATAAAATTGAAAGGTTTGGTACTGTGCGGTGAAATCTGATTGGTCCTCACCCTCTGACATCAGATTTGTGGCTCTGTATGTCACCCGGCTCTATGACGTCACCCAAACTCACCTTCTCCCTCTCCTCCCCCCCACCGCCTCCGTGATGGGGGAAGCTCGCGCGGCCCTCCTGCCCCGACCGCCAACGCTCATTTCTCTCCCTCCTGCCGGTGGGGGGACAGGAGTGGGAGGCAGCCTCGGAAGGACCCCCTTCCTCTCTGCAGCTGCCCCGAGACTAGGCAGCGCCACAGCGGACAGGGCGGAGGGGTGATATTCAGTGCGGAGAGAATGGGGGGGGAGTTAGTCAGGGATAGGGGGGGGAGGAGTCGGTAGAGAGGGGTGGGAGGGGTGAGCGTGGGAGAGGGGGAGAGGAGTCAGGGGGAGAGGGAGTCGGAGAGAGGGGGAAGCAGGGAGGGAGGGGGATGGGTCAGGAGAGGGGGGGGGGGAGGGTAGTCGAGAGGTGATTATCTTCATATAATTTGGCTCTGACGCTTTACGATCCCCTTACCTCTCGGAAAGGGGAAGCCTGAAAGCTGTGAAGAGGGGTGGAATGGAGTTGAGAGGTGGATGGGGGAGGCATAAACTCACGTGTGCAACGCCCGGGGTATATAGCTAATATATATAGTATTGGTGTAAAAAAAAAGCATCAAGCACTCCAATGTAGATAATCCAGAAGAGACTGGTGCTAATTACATAAATAATGTAAGAGTACGTTCCCATTTAACCATCCGCAGGGCAAGCAGAACAGCAAAGAAGACAGCACTAGAGGTATTCAGCAAAATAATGTTCAGTATGGGTCTCTTTCAATACATTATTTTGCACTTACCTCTGAGTGCTGTTTCTCTTTCTGATCTGCTGGATGGGTAACGTACATATGTATCCAATATTTCCAAAGTAACTGTAATTCCAACACGTTCCTCCGATGTTGTTAGATTTGTAGATGGGGAGCGGGGTTAACTTTCGGTGTACATTAGGTTTGCATGTCCGATGACGTGGAAAAGATCTGCACCTGTATAGCATAAGCACTAAAAAATGTAGATGACACTCACAGTGCATAGAGGGTTGCAGGTGAGAGGGGCGAGGAAACAAAGGGAGATCCCACGAGGTCGACCGTGGACGGAACACCATTTGGTTTGGCAGCATCGAGCAGTAACGACGGAGCGAGTGAAGGAGCTTAGACTAACTAGTAGATGCACTTTAGGAATATAAGGGTTAATGCTTGACAAGGTAGATTTAAGTATCTTGAGAGAACAGGGCCCGATGGGCAAACAGATCAGGGCGAAATTAGTGCATGCGGCGGAATAGCATGGTTAGTAATATGCAGCTGATGAAGAGAAAGGTAATTTAAATTTCACGAATAAAAACGCCCATATGGATAACAAGGTGTAACGGCAGGATGCAACTCGGCTGTACGATATCAAAGCATGCACCAAAAGAAGGAGAGTGACGGGAAAAAGTGGGTAATGCATTGGCCCGTTATAGAATTAACAAGTTGAGCGATCTAGTCACTCTCGAATATAGAGAAGCGCTAATGAGTGATGGGTCATTTCAGAAAGAACCACGTAGTTGATGATGGAGTCTACCCTTTCTGCTTTTGAAACCAATCTTTGGGGACAGGTTGTGTCTATATGAAACAAAGATTGGGAGGCGTATAGGTATGCTATAAATCCTACGATACGTATTTAAAGACGACGAAATGAGTGGAAAGAGATGACAACGGATCATTTAGTCTCTGAATACATAAAGCTGAGAGCAGAAACCTGCAGACAAATTGCGGACTACGAGATGGTCAACGGTTTTTCGTAGTGGATTCCTCTTGCATAAAGCACCTAATTGTAGTATATAATTGAAACTTGAATTCACAATGGATATTGTAGGTGATGCGTACAAAACGCTGCCCGGTTGTGGCGAAATCCAATCGAGTAGTAATTCCCCTTTCAAGTGCAAATGAATCTTTGCGACCCCTATCACGAGGCACAACGAGGTTTGGCCAGAATATAACGTGAAGCAGCTTCTGTATGAAGTGGTTATCGTTGTTCGTTCTGGAATTGCTGAAAATCTTCTGAGGAACTTAGGTGTTTCATTCTGCTTTTGTGCATCTGAGAAAAATAATCACTTTTTCAGACATACCCCCTAGATTTTGGCCACTCATAAATTGGCCAAATACTACCCGTGTGCTTGGATTCTACCCTCAGGATGCATGATCTGCTGAAAGCTTCAAATCTACGTCTAAACGTCAGATGATTGTATACATTGATTACAAGATACTAACTTTAATGTCTAGCTTTTTCATTTGGCTTCCTTGTAGAGATTCCACATCTTCTGGCTCATACGTATTATTACGCATCTAAAGTCTACAAGAATTATATGCTCGAGAACTACTTATTGCATAAAAAGAAGCTCCATAGATACTCGATTTGCTAGACCGCAAACTGGTAATGTGAATACAAATCCATAGCAGTAGGATAACATTTATCTCAATGTGCTGACTGACATTGTCTAGCATGGGTGGGGAGAAATGCTCAGTTAGGCAAAAAATAATAGTATAAAGTTGCTAAACTCTAGGGTTCTAGCACAACAAGAACGATCCAGGTAGTGAAGCCTCAAAACGTCCATGATAATAGTACCGTGACAATGAGAAATGAAAGCGTAATACTTACATTTTAATCAGAATCTTTAAAGAGGTAACTATTATCGTTGGACGTTTGAGTGACTTCACTACCTGGGATCGTTCTTTCTCGTTGTTGTGGAGACATTGTCCATCCTTATTACTATTTGGTTACCGATACCAAATATCCACTTCCCCTCCCCCCTATAAGTTTTTAGTATTTTTTACTACTTCATTTTTTATCTCAGAATAAATGTTATGTTTTGAAGTTATTCACAAATCACTCCCAGACAGGTTAATGCGTTAAGAGGCACGCTTTATCTACAGTTTAATATAAGTGTGCACACAATATGACATTTATTGGGGGGCTTCTCTGCCCGTTACCAGTACAGTCTCAGTCCCAGTTAGACTTGACTCTGCAATAAACATATTTCAATATGAAAAAAAAAAAACAATCAGATTTATACAAGATTTAGCCATTTCAAATTACACAGTGTATTTTTCCCTTCGTAGGAACACAATCTAATCAGCTTTCTGAAGGGAAAAAAAAAAGTGTTCCTTAATGCTTGTATTATAGCCTGGTCTCCAAATAATGTTATCTTTCTAACCAGAATTGTTTCCAACCAGTGTGTTTCTACATTGGCTGCCCTTACCTGTAAAATAACAAACACCAGTGGAAAAATAGAAGGAAAACCGGTTGGTAGCAGAGAAGAATAGCAAAAAAAGAAGAAGGACACATACGTTAGAATATTCTTCGTCGTTCGAGAAAATGTTTTTAGTCTCATATATTATATATATATATATATTAATATATATATACACAAATAAATACAACTGTAAACAAAACGTCCTCAGCATAAATAAATAATAAATACTAAATTAATACAAAAATATGCAAACTTGATAGCAGGCAAAATACTCAAATCCTTCAAACAGGGGAGACCTTCTAACCAATGTTATAACGGGGGCAGCCGAGATCCAAAAGGAAGACTCATTCCCAAAACTGAAATGAGAAAGAAAAAAAAGCGCCCCCTAGTGCATTATCTTCTACGGTATGGAAGATAATACATTTATATTATCGAAGTGGAAGGCAATGAACGCCTTACAAGAAATATAAAAAACAATGTTCAATAAGGAGTATCTTTAGGAGCCGAGGTCATAAGCATGTGACGTGATGACTATTGGGGGCCCCCAACTCAAGCGACCACCACTAGGCCGGATGGCGTCTCTACACACAGTATGGAGCTTGTGCTTGATGTATTAGCACAGCCAGGACCGCAGCGGGGTTCTTCGTCCAAACGGAAGGCAATAAAACCAGGTACTAACCAAAAGTTAGGGAAAGTTCTCTGAAGGAGTAGTAGGAGGGAAGCGACCGGAGAGTCCTAAGTGCGTCCGCCCTACGCTGTTTCGTCCGCAATGGCGGAACTTCGTCATGGGAACAGGCTCCTAAGGATACCTTTATCGTGAACATTGTTTTATATTTCTGTGTAAGCGTGCATTGCCTTCCACTTCTATAATAATAATTTATTATCTTCATACCGTGAAGATAATGCACTAGGGGTGCACTTTTTCTTTTCTTCTCTATATATTATATAGATATATATATATATATATATATATATATATATGTGTTCGACAAACCTATACATTTGCTCGTCCCGGGCGAGTGGATTTAACATCGTGGCAGCTCTATTGGCCTAAGCAGCCACACGTTGGTAATAGTGGCGATAGATTTTTTTGGTGATTTTGTCGACCACTGTATGTATATTATATATATATTAGATAATTAAAAATAAATAGCGATTCCGTTCTGTGGCTACTAAATGCTTTATTTGTGCGAGCTTTTCGAGATACACTGATCTCTTCTTCCGGCGGGTGTATTGTTAATGATAAAGCAGCAAAGGTATACTTAAAAACATGTCTCTTGGAATGTTATCTTGTGCTCGTCCTCCCCTGTGTGAGATGTGATTTATGATAGAGGTGTTAAATTGTCCCTGAATGTTAGTGATGTAAGAGTGTGTATCTATGTGAATATAAAATTAATGAAGAGCCCACAGTGTATACAGTGCTTACAAAGGTGTGTGTGGAGTGGAGTGCATATTAATGGTGTGTGGGTAGGTGTGGAAATGTGAGAGATAGTGCATTATAAAAGTGTGTGTAGATACTATGTGTCCCTATTGGTGTATAGGGATGGAAAACATGGCGTATTTGTATGTTGTAAGAGACAGCTGTATTCGTGCATACATCTACCATATACTTCGTTGTATAGGACATGGCCTTTAGCACTCATGGGAAGAGAGGGTGCACTTGTCAGTAATGACTCAATAAAATTTCGTCTCTGTTTAGGCCACCGCTAGTGTCTGACAGTGGCATAAATTTGGATTCATGCAACCATCACTCTTTCGGTATTTTAAGATTACCATTGAGTATGGCAACCCTCAGATCGTTCAATCATTGTGGCCAGAGTCAGAGAAATGTTCGCTGACAGACGGTCTCTTGGTTCCGCGTTTGATGCTGTGGCGATGCAGGTCCATTCTCTTGTTTATATCAGCCATCTAGAGTCCAGTACTGGGTAACAGGTGAATGCGCTCACACTAGCAGCACAGTGCCACACTACGCGTTTCTTCAGGTCAGTGATTTCATCAGGGGATGAAATCACTTGACGAAGACGCGTAGGGTGTGCACGGATGTGTGCTAGTGTGAATGCATTGTCTGTTATCCAGTACTGGACTCTAGCTCGCTGATAGCTCATTCATGCGACTCCATTGCCTCTCCTGCCTTGCCCGGAACTATTCATGCCCGTGCACTGTTCATCGGGGACGACAATAGCGGCTGCATAGTATCCTGAGTCCTGCTGACGGAAGCTCAGAGGAGTGTGGAAACTGATGCCATCACGAGGCAATGATCGGAGGAGCTGAGTATCCAGCCACTGGTGCATGAGTATTATCTCATAACACAACTCTCTAATATCTGTGTGAGTTTTTTTAGTTGTTGATTTTTGGGAATATTAAATGTCTATTTTGAACTTATTGCACTAGGATCGGGCCACTTCTTCATTTTTCTACACGATCATTGGAAAGTCGTTGGCTCCATAAAGACGGCTGCTCGTGGATCCAGCATTAAGATCATCTACAACGTTTTTAATTTTTTGGGAACATTTACAGTGGACTTCCACCATTATTGGTGTTTGGATTTGATATTGGTTTTGATTGATTTAATATTTATGCACAATTCATATATTTATATCTGTTTCACCTCCAATCAAGTTTTCCCTCTAATTTACCTATATAGGGCCTCATCAGAAAGCCTCGATGAGGCCCTTATCGAGCACTTAATCGACCAAAAATGGCTACTCGTATTCAGTAAGCCTCATAGTGCTCGAAAACGCCTGTATCGACGCAAAATTTTATGATCCAAGAAACATCGCCAATTGAGCGGCGATCAGCCGCTTATCACCATTTTCGGAAGGATCATAAGCTCGCACGATTTCAGATACCCGCAAGTCGGCTGTCGAGGCCTATCGCAGTCCTAAAAGGCGTTTTCTCCCCAAATCCATTCAACCTCAAATTTAGATAAATTGTGGGGAGATGCCTCGATGAGCTGCGATGTGGTCGGACCTTAGAAAAAATCAGGCCCTTTTCCTGCTCAGATTGATGCCGGGGGTCTCCGGAGACTGATAGCCATTAATAACAGCTCCGGAGGCCCCCCGGCATGCATCCGATGCAGGAAAAATGCATTTACAGAACTTCATTACCTTAGCGGCTAACCGCTAAGGCAATGAAGGGGGTTAAACACCTGTGCCAGGCTTACTGTGGCTAGCGAGGGTGGGTGAAGGGGGAATTTGGCCCTTAGTGGCTTTAAGCATTGCGGGGGGACTTAACCCCTTCATTACCTTAGCGGTTAAACGCCTAAGGTATAAAAAAGGGGTAACCCAACCGCTACCCACCGTCAAGGTCTAGACACCCATCCTTAGGGCTATACCCCCCCTTCACCCACGTGAGGGAGCCTAAGCCTCCACCCGGAACTGAATATCCACCTGTACCCATTGAGTAGTATAGGGTACATCATATCATATAATAATAATATGGGCATGATTAAGCCACTATAGCAGTAATGGGCACCCTAATTACAATACATTAATACAAGAACACACAATAATAAAACATAACAAAAAAAACACACCACAAATAAAAACAGTAGCCAGCTAACAATCAATACAAGCATAAACCCATCAATAATGAATTAATTAAACCATTAACCAATCAACAAATTAATTCCTAAACCAACTCAAATGAATGTAACACTAACCAATCAAAACATTAATTACTACACATTATGAATTTAAACAGAAATAAAATAGAAGATAGAAAATATCTGAAAATAACCATAAAACGCTTAGCTAACGTAATACAACATAACTACAAAGAACACCAATCGCAAACATTTTATTACCATTAAGCATGAAAAAAACAAACCGTCACATCCACTAATAAACTGAAATGAAAAAAAAAACAACAGCAATACCACGCCAGAAAGCCCAAATATTGTCATAAATAATGTATTAATCTGTACCCTAAA
Organism: Ascaphus truei; assembly: GCA_036426205.1. Taxonomy (NCBI): domain Eukaryota; kingdom Metazoa; phylum Chordata; class Amphibia; order Anura; family Ascaphidae; genus Ascaphus; species Ascaphus truei. Next base: position 16,692 of record WSYH01011778.1, read on the forward strand.
GTGGTACAGATTAATATATTACAGTCAATGGTGCCCCCCCCCCCCCCCCAAAAAAAAACAATCCAATGAATAAACCTGTAAAAAGAGACATTTACAAACATTCAATATATTACTTACCATAGAAGCGGTGGCCCTCCGACTCCCGGGTAAACAGGAAGCTCACGTACCTTCAAATGAGGCGTACACGGCCTTAAATAGGGCTTGTGACGTCACATTAGCCTCCAAATGGTTACAGCCACCGATTGGCTGTTAAAACCAGTTCCGACTTTAATTTTTTTTTTTTACATGACGTCACTAAAGGGAATGATGCCAGCCAATCAGAATGGCTGCTTCGTTTGCCTTTAAGATGACGTCACGAAGCCGCGTCACATGGTATTTCAGCCAATCAGATCGTGGGAACCAATTCCACACTCTGGCTGAAATACCTTGTGACACCGCCATCTGGATTTAGTGATGTCATCTTAAGGGAATGATGATAGCCAATATCCATTTGGAGGCTAAATGTGACATCACAAGCCTATTAAGGCCGTGACGCCTCATTTGAGCCCAAGAAGACGACGAGACAACATCGGTTGGGATTTACCATGGGGCTTTTTGGATTGACAGATGAAGACAGAGCTAAAGAAGATAAGAGATCAAGAAATGGTGACAGATGAAGATAGAAGAAGTGATTAGAGAAAGAAAAAGAAGATGGGGTACCTGATCCGGATCTTCATGGCGGATGGCATCGGATGCTGTTGGAGGGCTTCAAGTACGTGAGCTTCTGTTACCCCGGGAGTCGGAGGGCCACCGCTTCTATGGTAAGTAATATATGAATGTTTGTAATGTCTCTTTTACAGGTTATCTTGATGTGTTTTTGATTTTTGTGGGGAGGCACATTGACTGATAATATATTAATCGTACCACTTGTAGGTACAGATTAATACATTATTATACAATATTTGGGGGGACATTTCTGGCTTGGTATTGCTGTTGTTTTTTTTCATTTCAGTTTTATGTGGATGTGATTGTTTGTTTTTTCATGCTTAATGGTAATAAAATGTTTGCGATTGGTGTTCGTTTTAGTTATGATGTTGTTATTATGTTAGCTAAGCGTTTTATGGTTATTTCAGATACTGTTAGAATTCTTTCTTCTATTTTCTGTTTTAAATCATCAATGTTGTAGTAATTAATTGTTTTGATTGGTTAGTGTTACTATTCATTTTGAGTTGGTTTAGGAATTAATTGGTTTGATTGGTTAATGGTTTAATTATTCATTGTTGATGTTGTTATTGCTTGTATTGTGTGGATTAGCTGGCTACTGTTTTTATTTAGTGAAGTGTGGTTTTTGGAGTTTAGTTAGTTTATTATTGTGTGTCTTGTGTATAATGTTATTGAATTAGGGTGGCCATTGAGTGCTATAGAGGCTTATCATGCCCATATTATTATTATATGGATATGATGTACCAACTATACTACTCAATGGGTACAGTGTGGGTATAGTCAGTCCAGGGGTGGTGCTTAGGCCCCCCGGGTTTGTATCGGTCAGGTGGGTTAACCCCTTAATGATATAGCGGTTAGTAACCGCTAAGGTGATTAAGGGGTTTGGGGCCATTAGAATGTGTTCATTATGTACTGTATGGTATATTCTTTCTTGCTACGGAGGACAGAGGGACCTGCTGGTTGGTAGTATAACTGTTTATTTTCTTATTTTTGTATGCTAATGCAGTGTTTAATGGGCAAATAATCTATTATCCATATCTGGATAATAGTATTTTGCCCATTACTGTATGGGTTTGGGCGGAGGGGGGAGGGGGAGGGGAGGGGCTTGTATTGATGTTTATTAAATATTAAATATAAATTCTTTCATATTGTAGATGTGCAGGGGGTCTCCGGAGCTGAACAAGTGGTTTTATGACCGGATATTTCCTTGCATAGAGATACCGGCACCCCTAAAGGTGTCTGTATCTCGGGAAGGCAGGTGGTCCCTGGACCTGAAACCAATGCAGTTCAGCTCCGGAGACCCCTGCACATATACACTATTAAGAAATGTATATTTAAAATAAATATTTCGCGGCAACATTTCACTGTGAGAGGCGGCTCTCTAGAGCCCTCTCTCGCAGCGAAAGAATCGCCGGGTTAGGCCGTTTCAGAGGCTTGATGCTCTCCTGGCAGCAAACTTGTCCGTTTTGGGAATTTTGCTATCACAGGTAATCAAGCCTTTCTGAATACCGTGATAGCAACACCAAAAAAAACGTAATTTTAAAGCCCTGGCGATAATTTTATCAACCCTCTCTGAATGAGGCCCATCGTCTTTTATGTAGGCTTATAGAATTTATATTTAATCACAAATTATATCACTAGTTAGACATTGTTATATATTATTATATTTAATATTTAATATTAGGTTACACTTTGATTTCATCTCTTTGTTGTTATATTATTTTTATTTACATACTATACTTATACACTTAGGGTGTTATATTTATGATTATCTCTAATTAATGATTATTCACAACCAGATTTTTAGCGCGCAGTCTTTATCTGTCAACAAAATTATTATATTAATATATATATATATATTATATATATATATATATATATATACACACACACAACGCACACCACACCACAATATTTCCATTGATATAGCTTTACTGTGGAGGGTTTTTGTCACTTTTTTTTACCGTGTGGTGTGTGCATAATGTATGTATATATATATATATATATATATATATATATATATATTATATAATATATATTATATATATATATATATATATATATAATATACACAGGGTTGACAAATCACCAAAAATCTACTTGCCAACTTAGTACCAAACGTGTGCTGCTTGGGCCATATTTACTCGCCCGGGGGTTAAATCCACTCGCCCGGGGCGAGCCAATGTATAGGCTTGTCGAACACTGTGTATATATATATATATATTATATAATATATATTATTATATATATATTATATACACAGGGTGTATATACACCGTGTGGTGTGTGTGTGTATATATATATTATATATATATATATATATATATATTATATATATATAGATATATATATAATATATAACACACACACACACACACACACATATATATAAACCACATATTATATAATATATATATATATACACATATATACATATATATACATACATATACACACACATACATATACACACACATACATACATATATACACACACACACAGTAAAAAAAAGTGACAAAAACCCTCCACAGTAAAGCATATAGCAAATGGAAATATTACTGTATGTTCATTTGCATGTCTTAGACAGGTCTGCAACCATGTCTGACACCGTTATCGCCCAGCAAACAGCACTTCCACTGCAGCAAGGGATTCTGGGAAATGACATGCAAATGAGCACACAGTGCCACCTTTTGTCTCAAGCTCATATTACACGAGCAACCCTTAAAG
>WSYH01011779.1:0-20120 GCA_036426205.1 Ascaphus truei
GAATTCGCGGGACTAGCCGTGCTCGAATAAAGTGTGTCGCCAGTGTAAGTGGTTCTATCCTCGAGGAGGCGTAAAGACTCTTTGTCATAATTTCCTTTGTCCAAAAGAACAACGCCTCCTCCCTTGTCGGCTTGTTTGATTACCAAATCCTCATTCTCCAGCAGTACCCTTAATGCATCTTTTTCTATTTTTGTAAGATTATCTTTAATTTTGGTTTGGCTCTTCATTAGATCATCAAAGTCACTCGTGATCATCTTGAAGAATACTTCCAAATTGTTGCCTTTGGCAAACTGGGGGTAGAATGAGGACTTTGGCTTCAAATCAGTGTGTACAAAGCTCTTCTCCTCTTGCACTAGCAATGGAGTTACTACATCATTCCTAGGTTCTACATTCCTTCACAGCAAGTATCGTTTCAGGGTCAATTTGCGCAAATATTTATTTGCATCAATATAGAGGTCAAAACTATTGTGGCCTCTCACTGGTGCAAAAGAAATACCCTTAGATATGACTTCCCTCTGGGGATCTGTAAGGACTGTAGAACTTAAATTAAAAATATTGTCATTTATCTTGCACTTTTTTTGCGTTCTCGTTCTTTTCCTTCTGCCTCTGCTCCCTCTAAAGGTCTTCCTCTTTTTAAGTTTTTGGACTCCTTTTCCACTAGTGGGAGATAACGATTTTTGTTCTCCTACAATGTGGATGGGCCCTCTGCTCCTAAAAAAACCTCTGTTCTGTCCTGTTGGTCATCTTTTGCCATTTACCAGCCCACGTTTCCAGTCTCTCCAAGTCCTTCTAAAGAGAAATTATATCCTGCTCTGATTCTATTACCTTACACAATTTAGTATCATCAGCAAAGATGGAGACTTTGCTCTCGATCCCAACCTCAAGGTCATTAATAAACAAATTAAAAAGCAGGGGTCCCAGTACCGATCCCTGAGGTACTACACTCACGACTTTAGCCCAACCTGAAAAAGCTCCATTTATGACAATCCTCTGTTGTCTCTCCTTTAACCAGTTTTCAATCCACGTGCATATATTATTACTTAGTCCAATTTTCTTTATTTTGTACACCAACCTCTTGTGTGAAACAGTATCAAAAGCCTTTGCAAAATCTAAGTAGACCACATCAACTGCATTACCCTGGTCTAAATTCCTACTTACCTCCTCAAAGAAACAAATAAGGTTAGTATGGCAAGATCTATCCTTCATAAATCATGCTGACTATTACTAATAATTTTGTTTTCCATTAGGTATTCCTGAATATTATCCCGTATTAAACCTTCAAGTAGTTTCCCTACTATTGAAGTCAGGCTTACAGGTCTGTAATTTCCCGGTTGTGATCTAGCTCCCTTTTTAAATATAGGCACCACATCTGCTTTACGCCAATCTTGTGGTACTGAGCCTGTGGAAATGGAGTCCTTGAATATTAAATATAATGGTTTTGCTATTACTGAGCTTAACTCCCTGAGAACTCTTGGATGTATGCCATCGGGGCCAGGTGCCTTAGTTACTTTAATTTTTTCAAGTCGCTTCTGAACTTCTTCCTCAGTTAACCAATTGTTCATTAATATGGAGGTTGTGGCTTCCTCCTGCGGCACTACTATTGAACTTGATTCTTCCCTTGTAAACACAGAGGCAAAGAATTTGTTTAATACCTCAGCTTTTTCCTTATCTTCAATAATCTGCCTACCCATCTCACACGAAAAGGTCCTATATTTTCTTTTCTCTTTTTTTGTTATTAAAGCTGCAGTTCAGTCAATATCCTGCATGTGTTGTATTTTTAATAAATCAGTTCTGTAGTAAGAAAAAATACTTTTAGCATTTTCTGTTTTAAAAAACAACAACTTTGAAAGACCAATTTTCTTGTATTCTATTTTAACAACCATTTGCTAAGGCACTGCCCCTTCATGTCCTGTCACAAGCCCTGGCACACCCCTTTGTCAGCCCTGCCCTCCCTCTAGCACATGTCAGTGCAGGAGTGCTCATGAACATTCATGAGCTTCCACTGAGAGAAAGAAGCAGAAGAAAAACAGATCCCTTCACTAATGATGTCACCAAATTTCACCGATCAATACATGGAGAACGAATTGACCTGCAGCTATACAGTTCTTTAGGTAATTAGAGATTGCACACATGAAACTATTGAAGTAAAAAAAAAAAAAAGACTGAACTGCAGCTTTAAGGTACTTAAAGAACTTTTAAGGGTTGACCTAACTTTCTATTGCAATCCTTTTTTCATTATCCATTTTTGGTAATTTGATTGCCCTTTTGCAATTTTTGTTACATTCCTTATAATTCTGATACGATGTCTCTGTCCCTTCTGACTTAAAGAATCTAAACGCCTTCCTCTTCTTGTCCATTTCCTCCCCTACCTGTTTATTTAGCCACATTGATTTTGACTTATTTCTTTTATACTTATTACCCAAGTGTGCTTTTCTAACAATGTTTTAAACACTGCACATTTATCTTCTACATTTTCCCCTGCAAAAACCTCATCCCATTGTATTACTACTAGATTAGATCTCAGTTTATTAAAATCTGCCTTTCTAAAGTTTAAAGTCTTTGTTGAACCCAAGTAATCTGTTTTTTGATAACTTATTTCAAATGAGACCATGTTATGATCACTGTTACCCAAATGTTCCAGGACTTGAATATTTGTTATTACTTCTACCTTGTTTGATATGACCAAATCCAGTATTGCCCCTCTCCTGGTTGGTTCCTCAATAATTTGGGTCATATAATTGTCTTTAAGCACCCCCAAAAACCTGTTTCCTTTTGTTGTAACGCTAATCTCATTGCCCCAGTCTATGACTGGATAATTAAAATCCCCCATTATGCAAACATGGCCCAGTTTTGATGCCTTCTCCATTTGCAAAAGTATTTTAGCTTCCTCAATCTCACAGATATTTGGTGGTTTATAGCATATTCCCACAAACATTTTCTTTATACTTTTACCTCAACTGCTAATTTCTATCCACAAGGTCTCTACATTATCATCATTCCCTTCATAAACATCATCCCTTATAATAGGTTTTAGATCCGGTTTAACATATAAACATACTCCACCTCCCCTTCTATTTGTTCGATCCTTCCGAAAAAGAGAATAACCCTCTAAATTAACTGTCCAGTCATGAGTTTCATCCAACCATGTTTCAGTAATGCCTACAGTATGATATCATACTGGTCCCTGGCAGCTATTAATTCAAGCTCCCCCATTTTATCTGTCAGGCTTCTTGCATTAGCATGCATGCATTTAAGTTTTTTTTCAGCCTGTACTATTATCTTATCTGCTCCTTCCTTTCTGCTCCCACTTGGTTTAGTCTTTAGAAGTTTTCTAGTATTATCTGTATTTACTATGGGTGTCTCTCTGCGTGTCAAACTTGCACTTGCCCCCATTCTACCTTCATACCACCTTGTATCCTCATCTATTCCATTTAGTTCATTATCTGTTTCATTCCCCTCCCCCCTCCATCCTTGTTTAAAATCTCCTCCAACCTTTTTAGCATTCTCCCCCCTAGCACAGAAGATCCCTCGTCATTGAGGTGCAATCCATCCCTAGAATATAGATGGCACCTCTCAGAAAAGGAGTCCCAGTGCTCTAAAAACCCAAACCCCTCCTTCCTGCACCATTTTCTTAGCCATGCATTAACCTCCCTGATCTCTGACTGTCTCCCTGCGGTAGCGCATGGCACTGGTAGTATTTCAGAAAATACTACCTTGGAGGTCCTTGCCTTAAGCTTTTGGCCTAGATCCCTGTAATCATTTTTTAGGACCCTCCATCTTTCTCTAACTTTGTCATTGGTGCCAACATGTACCAAGACCGCCGGGTCAATCCCAGCCCCCCCCAACAATCTGTCTACCCGATCCGCAATGTGCCGAACCCGAGCACCCGGGAGACAACAAACTGTTCGGTTCATGCGGTCCCGGCAACAGATTGCCCTATCTACCTTCCTAATAATGGAGTCCCCTACCACCACAATCTTTCTTTGTATCTGAGTATCCTGAGTCCCCACTGTGCTGGAGGAACTATTCCCCTGGCTGCTAGAGGAATCAGTCTCCCCCAGCCTTGCCATTTCTGCCCCAACATTCCCAATATCTTCACTCAACATGGCAAATCTATTGGGATGGGTCAGCTCAGAAACTACCTGCCTCTCCCTATTGCCCCTGCTTCCCCTTCTGTCACCCAGCTACCTACCTGCTCCTCACTTACAGCAACCAAGCTACCTACCTGCTCCTCACTAACAGCAAGCAAGCTACCTACCTGCTCCTCCCTAACGCACAAAGGCTACACTTAGTTATGCTCAGCAATGCAACTGAGCACTAGCAGGATATTTATACAGGAAGGAAGCCAATGCACAGGGGGCGGAGTGGGGGCAGGGCCCCAGCGGAGAACAGGATAGGTCGCAGGAGACGAGGGCTCGTTAGGGCTTGACTCGCAGCTGGGGATCGTTGCGCGGCATCGCGCGGGCACACCGCGCGCGGAGGAGGTGCGGTGTGTCGGAGGGGGCAGAGCCAGGCTCCATGGTGTCGCGTAAAAGGAGCGCGTGCGCGCGCTCTGTAACAGGAGCAGGGTAGCGCGCACGAGTGACAAGGGGAGCGGAAGCAGCAGCAGCAGCGGTACTTTGGTTAAGAGAGGAGGGAACACGTCGCAAGAGGCGTGTTCCCCGGTTCCTCACAGTACTTAAACACAGGGGCAATAATTATGCCTGAAAAAAAAATCGATCACATAAAAAAAAAGAATCAAAACCTGTAAAAGTAAAATAACATACATTTCTTTTGTTTACTTACCTTTAGATGACCTCACCCACCGAATCCCGGGGACACCGCATGCTCTCAATCCAATCCACGCACAGGAACCAGGTTAAAAAAAAAAGTATTTTTCTTCTTTTTTTAAATTTGTAATCCATACCGTCACTCTTCGGGGTCTTCTGCATCTTCATCTGTCTCTTCCTCTTCATCTGTGTCTTCAATGTGGGAACCATTTGATAGAAATGAGATGTCATAGGCCAATAAAAGCCTATGTCGTCTCATTTTAGAGCAAGAAGCTGAGGAGGACGGACCTCCTCCAGCAAGAAGAGGACAAGGGCGTGCCGGAAGAAGATACAGATGAAGACCCCGATGACACCAGAAGACCTCCGAAAAGTGACGGTATGGATTACAAATGTAAAAAAAGAAGAAAACTACTTTTTTTTTTTTTGTTAAACCTGGTTCCTGTGGTTCGTGAGTATGCGGTGCCGCCGGGATTCAGTGGGTCAGGTCATCTAAAAGTAAGTAAACAAAATAAGTGTAGGTTATTTTTATTTTACAGGTTTTTGATTTCTTTTTTTATGTGATAGATTTTTTTTTATGTCCATTTATTGCCCCTGTGTATATGTACTGTATGTCCCTATGGCCAGTGTTCGACAAACCTATACATTTGCAAGCCCCGGGCGAGTGGATTTAACATCGTGGTGAGCGCCTATTGGCCCAAGCAGCACACGTTTGGTACTAGGTGGCGAGTAGATTTTTTTGTTCGGCGAGTAGATTTTTTGGTGATTTGTCGACCACTGCCTATGGCTATACATACATACATACATACATACATACATACATACATACATACATACATACATACATACATACATACAGGGACAATCAATGGTTGTTTTTGCAAATGCTTGTTTGCCTTGTTTTTAAGTTTTTTATATGTCGTTTGCTTGTTTGTTTAGAACTGTTTCTGCAATGTAATTTGTATTTTTATTAAGTTAGATGTAATTTTGAGTGGTATTTTAAATAGTTTTTTTCAGGGGGGGCTTGCTTTTTAATAATGGCTTCTTTTTGGTAGTTAGATTTTGGCTGATAGTGTTACTTTGAACTTGCATTTATTTCAGAATTGTTTGGTTTTGTGATTTTAATAGTGAATTGTGTAATTGATTTTGGATTAGATTAATTGATGGAAATTTATTTCGGTTTACTTCTTGCTTTGTTTTTTTTAATTATTGTTTGGATGGCATTGTATTTTGTTTTGAATAGTTTCTTTAACTTTGAATATTGATTGGCATAGTGTTACATGATGCACAGATTATTTGCATCATGTACACACTGTATCATTCAATTGTTTGATTGGCATTTGTTAGATATTTAATTGGCAATGTGATGCTGTGATTTTGAGATGTGCTGGGTTTTACATTTGGCTGTCATGATTTTATTTGGAGATGTGCTGTGTTTGATATTTTGCTATGTGATGTTTTGATTTTGCTATGTGGTGTTTTGATTTTGAGATGTGCTGTGTTTGATTTTGCAATGTGATGTGTTCATTTTGGCATGTTTTTGAAATCCTTAACCATTTCTTTGTATATTGGTTAATCATGTCCATATTATATATATATATATATATATATATATCTATATATATATATATATAGATATATATATATATATATATTTGGGCATGATGAAGCCACTGTACAAATGAATGGGTGAAGGGTGGGGGTAGTTGCCTGGGGGAGGGTGGTTAGGCCTTGTGGGTGGGTATCGGGACAGGGTGGGTTAACCCCTTAATTACTTTTGCGATTATTAACCAATAAGGTAATTAAGGGGTTAGGGGACATTAGAATGTACACTATTTGTCATGTATTTTTGTGGCAACGGAGTACAGGGACCTGCTTATCCTGACGAGGACACCCTTCATATTGGCTGTGGTAAGTAGAACTGTATTTATTTACTTTATTTATGCTGGTTTATGTGTTTAATAATGGGGCATCGGGTACCAGTGTCGTTGCCATTTTTATTGTGTCCATGTCGCGTGACGTGTGACATGTAAATAATGGAGGAGCCTGTAACTCGGGAGGCAGGGGGTCCCCGAGGCTGAAATCAATGCGGTTCAGCTCAGGAGACCCCCTGCTCCTGCACACTATTAATAAAAATGACATTAATGCAGCTTCATTACCATAGTGGATAGATGCTACTGTAATGAATTATTGTTTATTGATATTTATTTATTTATAAAATATTTTACCAGGAAGTAATACATTGAGAGTTACCTCTCGTTTTCAAGTATGTCCTGGGCACAGAGTTAAGACAAATAATACATGTTTACAAATACAGTTACATAATGAGCAGGGTATACATTATATACAAGACATTGCATGCATAGTTAAAGATAATATATATTATGGGCGTATGAAACAGTTACAGACCAGATTAAAATGTGTGACAGCCTTAGATTTGAAAGAACTTAGACTGGTGGTGGATGTAAGAGTCTCTGGTAGGTTGTTCCAGTTTTGGGGTGCACGGTAAGAGAAGGAGGAGCGGCCGGATACTTTGTTGAGCCTTGGGACCATGAACAGTCTTTTGGAGTCTGATCTCAGGTGATAGGTGCTGCATGTGGTAGGGGTGAGGAGCTTGTTCAGATAGCTGGGTAGCTTGCCCATAAAGAATTTGAAGGCAAGACAGGAAAGGTGAACTTTGCGCCTAGCCTCTAGTGATGAAAAATCTAGTTCTTTGAGCATTTCGCAGTGATGTGTGTTATAGTTGCATTGGAGAACAAAACGTCAAATTGAGTTGTAGAGGGTGTCAAGTTTGCTAAGGTGGGTTTGAGGTGCCGAGCCATATACTATGTCTCCATAGTCAATAATTGGCATTAGCATCTGCTGTGCAATACACTTTCTGACCAGGAGACTTAGGGAGGATTTGTTCCTGTAAAGTACCCCTAGTTTGGCATGTGTGTTTTGAGACTAGTGTACATATGCAGGGGGTCTCCTGAGCTAAACCGCATTGGTTTCAGCCTCGGGACCCCCTACTTCATGAGATACAGGCCCCTTTAATGGGTGCCGGTATCCCAAAAACATGGCGAGTTCAAAGCCCTGCAGAAAATGCTTTTTAGCCGCTTAGAGAAAGACCCCAGGACTATTTTATTAAATGTGTTTTGTTTGTTGATTTGTGTCTATTATTTTAGCTTATATCAATAAAATGAAGTTTTAAATCATTCACATCACAAGGGCATATATGCAGTGCTTGCCCCCTTGTGTCCCTTTACCACTAAATTCACCTGCATGCTCCTTGAAATTCTTTACACGCATATCTATCTAGCTTAACAGGAGTTTTCTTCCTAATAATGCATGCAAGCCATGCAGCCCCTGTCTACTAGTTTCTCTGCATAACACGTAAGTCCAGATACCAGCGCAGGCAGTGTGAGGGTTAAATCTGCCCTTGCTGTAGTTAGCAGCTCCCTTTAGTGACAGGGGGGTGGCTTAGGACCTGGGTACTGCCCATACAGGGCTGAGACCTGGAGCCCCTCCCCTGGTAACAAAAGGGAGCTGCAATTCCAAATTTAGTCTGTTCTGTGTGTGGAAGTGTGGAACCAGGGCTCTGATTCACCTTCCTTCCCCTCCCTCAGGGGAGTGGGAGCCTCTAACCCATAATCCACCAGGGAGTGTGGGAGACAGGGATAGACCTTTGGGGTCTGAAGCCCTGGGGGTTGAGTCCAGGGACCAAAAGAAGAGCAAGCTGTGAGGTGACACTCTGCTGGGTTATGTAGGGTCCAGTGGGGGATAATCTCCCGTGCTGCAGAAAGTTACATAGTTACATAGTTACATAGATACATAGTAGATGAGGTTGAAAAAAGACGTACGGCCATCAAGTTCAACCTATGCTAAATTTAGACAACAGGTACTTTACCCTATATCTATACTTACTTATTGATCCAGAGGAAGGCAAACTCAAAACCCCATTAAGGGGAAAAATTAATTCCTTCATGACTCCAAGAATTGGCAATCGGATTAATCCCTGGATCAACATCCTTCCCATGTATACTTATTTGGTATATCCCTGTAAACCTTTCCCATCTAAAAAGATGTCCAACCTTTTTTTGAACAAATCTATTGTATCTGCCATCACAGTCTCCATGGGTAATGAATTCTACATTTTAACTGCCCTTACTGTAAAGAACCCTTTCCTTTGTTGCTGGTGAAATTTCCTTTCCTCCAACCTTAAGGGATGGCCCCGAGTCCTTTGTACTGCCCGTGGGATGAATAGTTCTTTTGAAAGCTCCTTGTATTGTCCCTGAATATATTTGTATATAGTTATCATATCCCCTCTTAGACGCCTCTTTTCTAATGTAAATAAATCTAATTTAGCTTGCCTCTCCTCATAAGTTAGAATGTCCATCCCCTTAATTAATTTGGTGGCTCTTCTCTGCACTCTCTCTAGTTCCATAATGTCTTTTCTTAGGATTGGTGCCCAAAATTGTACTGCATATTCAAGGTGTGGTCTTACTAATGCTTTGTAAAGGGGCATAATTATGTTTACTTCCCTTCCATCCATTGCCCGTTTGATGCAAGATAAGATCTTGTTTGCCTTTGCAGCTACTGCATGACACTGGGCACTATTGCTAAGCCTGCTGTCTACAAGGACTCCTAAATCCTTCTCCATCAAGGATTCCCCCAATATATCTCCATTTAATTTGTAAGTCGCCTTTTTATTCTTGCATCCCAAATGCATAACCTTACATTTATCTGTATTAAACCTCATTTGCCATTTACCTACCCACGTTTCCAGTCTCTCCAAGTCCTTCTGAAGAGAAATTACATCCTGCTCTGATTCTATTACCTTACACAATTTAGTATCATCAGCAAAGATGGAGGCTTTGCTCTTGATCCCAACCTCAAGGCCATTAATAAACAAATTAAAAAGCAGAGGTCCCAGTACCGATCCTTGAAGTGTACGGATGTATGCTGTTTCACTGTTGGGTATGCTGTTGCTGCACTTAAAGAATAAAGACCAGTTATTGTTTTATACTCCTGCCTGAGGCTACAGTTCTTCAGGAAGAGGAGGGGGTGGGGGAGTGGGGAGTGTTTTCCACAGGGGACTGCAACTATCTAGGCCCTGTGGGAATGGAGGCGCTGTACCACCGAGAGAAGAACTAACCCAGTACCAAAAGCCTGTCCTATTTATCGCCACTACCACTGGCGAATGCTCAGTGCCTTCTGTGAGCCTAACAGGTGGCACCAACAGAAGGTAACAGCAGTAAATTTCCCTTAGAGCATGGGAACATGTGTTACATTGGAAGGCGCTGCTGAGATTACCATCAGGACAGGCTTTTCCAGAGAAAGAATGGAATATGAGCTGAGGGAGAAGTGAGATCAGTCACTGTACCCTAGCTAAGTATACCCCAGCAGAGTGAGCTACGCCCTGATGTACGGTCCAGGGGGGCACTAATACCAAAATTCCTAGTTCATGTCAGAATCAGAGGTGCTTGAAACCCACCGTATCAGGGCCGCTGCAAGAGGAATTATGGGTGGTAGACCTGGGATTGCTGGGGCTCTTGAGATGTGAGAGGCCAGAATCGCCTGTAGGGGAAACCATCACATGAATATCCAAAATAAGTACAGTATGTGTGGGTAGTGTCTGAGGAGGGGCTCTTGAAATTCAAGAGGCCAGAACCTCTGTTTGAAGAGCTGCAGCAATACTATAGCGGTCCCCAGCACAGGGAGCTACGTGTGGTAGTGTCTCAAGCGGGCTTTATGTTATCTTAAGGACCGGATCCCCGTGAAAGAGAGCTACAGCATGTGAAATAGCGGTTCCTGCCAAAACGGTAGAACCGCGTGGCAAGATTTGCAGAGTTGAAAGCTTTTTTTCAGTGCAAAACTATCTGGGTTTACTCGAAACCAAAGCTCTGCCCACTGTAAGGGCTGGTTTTGGCGTGAAAGATGGAGCTGCGCCCACAGTTAGTGCCTGGACTCCTGGATCCGGGTAAAGAGAATAGTCCAGGCAAACGGTCTTATCACAAAGAAGAAAATTTAATCCAGCATAAATCCAACGTTTTGGCTGCACACAGGCAGCCTTTGTCAAGGTGAGAGCTGAAACATTGGATTTACAGTATGCTGGATTAAATGTTCTTCTTTATGATAAGACTGTGTGCCTGGACGATTCTCTTTACCCTGATACCACTTGGGGACCTGGCAGGACGACCCCCTTTGGTCAGTGGGCACCGGCAGGTGACATTATAGTGCTTCATTGATTGTGTGCCAGGACACCTCTTTCTATGGACTCCTGGATCCCAGGGGGAGGAGGCACAATACTAATCAACTATTGAGTGTCACCACTAGGGGCGTAGCTAGACATGATCTACCGTGCCCTCGGTTGCACATGGTGAGGTCAAGGAGCAGCAGGAGCTATACCAGACTGTTCTGCTTACCACCACGAACATGGTTGAGTGTGCGGTATCCCACCCTACACCCTACCCGGAGACTTATTGTTGGTACGTGAATGGAGAAAACTTCCTCCAGTGCATTTGTCCCAGCAATGATTGCCCAGGCAGAGGCATGAGTCTGAAGTCAAAATGCCAAAGATGTGGGACTCCCTACCTTAAGCCCAAGGTGTCGGCACCATCCATGCCGGGCCAGACAGAGGTGCGGGTCTTCTACAACACATTGTGAGTTGGAGAGACTTATTCGACAAGCTTCCCCCAGGGAGGAGCAGAGTTTGATGGCTATCTACAATTTGTGCCACCCTGAGCGGAGAGTAGAGAACGCGGCCTATCTACAAACGTATGAGGTCTGGACTGCAGAATCGGGAGTGGACGCTGCAAGGGAACCGTGTGTCCCTGCACAAAACTACCTATGAGACTTACCTGGAGAGATGACCGTCCCGGAGGAGGTGGACTCACTTCCGTCGGTGGTGTAAGAGCGGGACCGCTGCTTGCCGAGTGCCGTCAACGTTGCCAAGGTGTGCTGGTCATCTTCTCCATCCAGAGGGTCTGAGGCTGCGTCAGAGGAAAGTGAAGAGGGGCTCTGTAGGCGGACGCTCACAGAGGTATACAAGGGAGACTGGTTATGGTGAAATTAAATAAGGCTTTTATTGCGCCTGTTTCCTTAACATCAGGAAACCATCCAAACAAGGGTAAACAAAGCTTCTATTCACATGGGAGTATTTCTAGTGAAATACTATGCAATCCACAACTCCCTTTAGATAAGCATGTCTCCCAGCCCCAAACATATAGCATGAAATGAACAGATATAAAAAGTCTTATAAATGAAAGTCTTATCTGTTAGCTGGGCTTCTGTAGGGGAAGCTTCTCTGCTCTCTTGGAACCGCACCCTTGTGTGCACAGGAAATGTCAGGCTCAAGGTTAGAATCTTGTCCCCTTTGTCTTGTGGTCAGCTTGTCGCTCAAGACATCTGCCCTTCCTTGGTTCAGCCCAGTTGTGGACTAAGGAATCTCTGCTCTGTCTCCAAGTTCAGCTCAGGTGTGAGCTAAGGAGTCTCACTTCCTGTCTCAAAAGACAGGCTTTTCTAAGCAATCTAATCAGGCAGGTGGTGTTTGTTAATTGACTACCAGCAGTTAACCACCACACTGCTGGATTAGAGGCACATTACCTGAACAGGGATAACTCCCCTGTTACAGGCTCTCCATCGTGATGCTCTGGCCGGAGTGTCATCCAAGTGCTGCCGCCGTGGTGGTGCAAATCACCAAGGGTGAGCGGGAACTGTATCCTGTATCTGTGATGTTATCGGAGGCGACGGCCCTACCCAAGCGGAGCATCCCCAAGGCCTTGGATGATTCTCGTGAGGCGGAGTTGGAGATGCCTGCTCCCATCTGGGAGGACCACACAGATGCCGAGGACCAGCGGAGCGGTGAGGATGCATTCCCTTCCCAGGTTCCAGATGTTTGATGTATCTGTATCAAATGTGGGATAGGTATTATCATGGTGGGACCCCATTTTTCAAGGGTATGTTCCCCATATGAACCTGTAGACCACCAGCACCCTATACGCTCCACCATCTCCCTGTTAAGACCCAAATGTATTGCCTCAGTTGTGGCCCCTATATGAAAGGTGTGTGTCCCAAAACTTGATGCTCAACCCCCACTCTAACCAGGCACTTCTTAAGTACGCCAACGTAAAAACGGCGAGCCAGACTGGTGTATCAAGAAAGCACCATCCCCCTTGTCCTTAATGCACCAACATCAAACGTACTGGGCATAACTGACTGTGATGAATCAAGTCTGACACTATTTAACGCCCCTTTCCTATCAGTTCAGTTTTGGACCCACAAAGGATGATCTGGATCCTAGTTCTGATGATGCAAAAATCACTGACCAATAAGCCCCCTGGACAAACTTTTGATGGCAAAACCATCTCCCGTACTCAGAAATCTTCAAAAAACACGAACGTGGCGGCTGCTCTTAACAAGGTGGCATCGTAGGCCGTTTGGCAAACACCATCTGTTTCATCGAGCAATTTCTTTAATAGGTGATGCAAACATCACTGACCGATGACCAAAATGCGCTTGCGTGCATCCAGCCCTGGAAATATTCTTCGAACCAGAGAATTCTTAGTGCTTTCCCCTGAACTTTGAGAAAAATGCCACTTCCGCTCAAAATGCACTGACTGTGGGATTGTCATCCCGTGCCGGTACTTACGCACGGACAAAGATATCAGCATGGGAATTCCAGAATGGGGCGGGTTCCACTGCCTCCATGATCTGCAGTACCCAGCCCAAGAGCTTGGGGCCACTGATCCCACCACCAGCTCCCTCATAGTTCGGCTAACATGCTCCACAGGCTAGGCGTGCATCTTGTTCCGGTGTCTTCTTCCCTTGGCGTCAGCCTCCTGAAGAGACACCCGAGATCAGATCAGATCATTTGTACTCTTTGATAAAGCGCTTTTCTTCATGCTTTGCCATTGTGCCTATTAAATAATCTTTCATTGATGCATCCAGCTCTCACCTCATTATTGCTCTGCTCTACTATTTTTTCAATCTTCACTAGCCTCCGGGACAACTGTAACTATTGCGTTCTTTGACCCTGGTATTTGCACTGCCTAAAACCAATGTTAAAATGCGGAAAAAAATAACGAATTAGAGGAAAAGAATTGTATTAACCACCGCAAGTACCCCTGAGTTGTCGGACTGCAAAATGATATGTGGATATTTAAGGATATCGCCCCAAAGCTTCACAGTGACCACTGCAGGGACCAGCTCTACCTATTACAGGGGATTTCTGCCCCTCATCAATCCACCCACTCTGCGCACCAACAATCTGCTAAAATCGTGCCACAACTGATGGACCCAGATGCATCCATGGAGAGCTGGAGATCCCGATCTGATTAAAAACCAGCTCTCAACCAAACAGATCTCCCATTGTGAGATGGCAAATAAACATTTCATATCATCAAATCCTCCTTCAGAACTTTTCGCAAAATGATGGTGTTTCCGAACCCCCCACCCCAAGCCAGGCGCCTTGAGAACAGCCTGTCCATTGGGAGCATTTTGTGCATGGAGGCTAAATCAGGGGTACTCAACTCCAATCCTCAAGCCCCCCAAAAATGTGAAATTGTAAGGATATTCCATCATCAGCACAGGTGGCTAAGAGGCTCAGTCTTCCACCTGTGCTGAAGCTGAAGCTGAAGCTGAAGCTGGATGGCAATACAAGGATACTAAAACAAGCGCTAGACCAATGTGCTAAAACAGTGCAGTGCAGTGCACGAAAAAAGCTGCCTGGTTTTCTACTATGGGAACTATCTCAAAAATACCCAAAAAACAACATGAAAATACAAATATAGAAATACAACCTGGCGCATGTGTACATAAATTATGTGAATAAACAAAATAAATGTATATAGTCCATAAAAGGATATGGGTGACTGAAGTGAGTAGAGTCCTTTCTTCCAGACTTGAGTGGTTAACGAATAGAGAATGGACTCAGTTCTCAAAGCATGCAGAGAAGATATTCCTCTTCACAGCAAATACTGTCCTATAGACCGAGACATAAACCGGGGACAAAACATTGCGCAGTATTGTTTTTCAGCATTGAAGTCCTCACATATGAAACTCAAACAAATGCCCACTTATTAGAGGTAGGTAGGCAGCATGCAGTGGAGAGAAACTGTATATGGGGTCTTCTAGGTCCAAACGTTCTCAGGGTGACACGAACCCCACGTGGTGTCCCCGATTCCGATGGATGTAAAAAGAACCTCCTTCTCAGGAAAGATATCTCCTGAACCTGTCCCAAAACTCCTGTATCTTAATAGGAGAAGCTGCATCTGAAGATATTTTCCTCTTGTTTGCTCCTAATAAATGAAAAGGAGATGAACGGTTGGGGCCTCTCTGTATCCACAAGGAGCATGAATCGCTCCCCAGGATCTGCTCAATCCTTCCTCCGTTGCTGCTCCCTTCCTCCGTTAACACACGAGAAAACTTCTCTGCTCCCGGCAGGGATCACAAGCCTAGGTTTGGATGACACATTCATTGTGCTGAAGCTGGGACTGATTGAGCCACCTGTGCTGGAGCAGGGATATCCATAAAACCTGACCTGTTGGTGAGGATTGAGGACTGGAGTTGAGCACCCCTGGACTAAATTACGTAAAAGTGACTGAAGCGTATGTAAAGCGCTAGATCAGTTAGATCCTGTGAGGAGTTTTTGCAATATGAGCAGATGCACCATATTGACGAGTCGCTTTCAATGCCCAAAAATCTTATTACAGGCACAAGATGTCCCGGTTTAGTCTGAACAGTCCCGGTTTGTTAAACTTTGTCCCGGGTCACGACTTTTATCTTAAATGTCCCATTTTTTTTGCAACAGCACCGGCCGCGTATGCGCGCTTGCCTTTCATATATTTGTGTTTGTAGGGCATGTTCTATAAATACGCTTGTGTTGTGCTCCATGTGTCTGACCTGCGTCCACGTGTTCAGCGAGTGAGATAGCACCGATCATAACCGGGTGTTGGACTTGGCGCCCGGCCTGAGCATATAGACGTGAGTCTAAGGAAACGAACGAGGGGTTACATACTGTAATACTTACGAAAGAAACAAAACACAGTGTAGGTTGTCCTCCTCATTGAGGCCTTTTGGGTATAAGGTATCCAGTGTATATATCCAGTAAGCTTCCCTTTTAATAATAATAATAATAGCATGTTCTTGTATAGCACTGCTAATTTTTACATAATGCTTTACAGAGACATTTTGCAGACACAGGGCTTGATGCAGTAAGGCCCGATAAAATCTTTTCTCCAAGTGTGGCGGATAGGTGGGGGTTCGGCCTTTTTTTGGCGATTTGCCCTCGCAGTATTCAGTAAGGGCCGAATCCTTCCGATCCCTGCCGAAGCACTGCGAAAGCAAAGCTGCCGATGAGCCTGTGCCGATACAGCCTGGCTCCCGATAAGCCTTCCGATAGGCCTTTGGTGGCGATAGATGTTTGCAGCAGAGAGAGACAAGTCGCTCTCTCAGCGCAAACATCGGCAACAAATAAAGTATTTTTAAACAACTTTTACTCCTAGTGTACATGTGCAGGGGGTCTCCGGAGTTGAACCGCGTTGGTTTCAGGTCAGGGGACCCCCTGCTTCCCGAGATACAGGCCCCTTTATGAGGTGCCGGTATCCCTCTGCGTTTAAAGGTCCCGATCATGTGACTGCGGCATGTAAAGAAAGCAGAGGGATACCGGCACCCCCTAAAGGGGCCTGTATCTCGGGAAGCAGGGGGTCCCCGGACCTAAAACCAAAGTGCTTTCAGCTCCGGAGACCCTCTGCACATCTACACTATGAGTAAAACACACACATCAATAAAGACTCGTTCCTTACCTTACAGGGTATCTGCTACGGTAGCGAAGCAGCATTAATATTTATTTAATAATACTGTACTGTGAGCAGGGGGTCCCCCGAGCTGAACCGCATCACTTTGTGGACCAGGGACCCTCTGCTTCCCGAGTTACAGGCCCCGGAATGTGTCATCGGATGGCAGTGTCGCCGCTATCTTTATAGCGTCCCATTCGCGACGTGCCCGCTATAAATATGGCGGCGACACTGTAATCGATGCCCCAAACCGGGGCCTGTAATTCGGGAAGCAGGGGGTTTCTGAGACACAAATTAATGCGGTTCAGCTCAGGGGACCACCTGCTCCCGCACAATAGTATTAAAAATACATAAATGCTGCTTCATTACCATAGCGGATAGCCGCTAAGGCAATGAAGGGGTTAAGGCAGAATAGCATGTTTATTGGGGACATTTGCCCCCAATAAACATTGCAATAAACAACATACACCCCCTGTGTATGTAAAATACATAAAAACAATAAATACATTAAATACATATAGTACTCACCACCCATGTTCGGCTGCCACGATGAAGGCCATCCTCATCTTCATCCTGCCCATGCCCCATCCACTTCTGCAAAACAGACACAAGAATTAAAACATCCAAAGTAATGTCCCCTAACTCCTTAATCACCTTAGCGGTTATTAAACGCTACAGTCATTAAGGGGTTAACCCACCATCACCCACATACCCTCCCCCACTAACCCCCCCAACCACCCTCACCCACTACCCACAGGGGAGTCCTACCAAATACCCTTGGGGCCAATACCCCCTCCCCCAGCACATACTGTACAATAATGTGCCAACTAACTATTATCCACATAGGGATAATACATTATTTGGCCATTATTAAACACATTCAATACCGTAATAAAATAAAGAAAATTGTACTAACCTCATCAATAAGAAGGCTCCGTCGCCAGCATCATCCTTGGGGTCCGTTGCCAAAATAATAAATAGGCAATACATCTCAATGCCATTCACATACCAATGAACCCCTTAATCACCTTATCGGGTACTAACCTCAAAGGTAATTAAGGGGTGAAGCCATCCTGCAATGGCAACACCACTTATGCATAACATCCTCAATGAATTAAAAAGCAATTTCCTAACCAAATCTCATTTAATCATTCAATCTGAAGGCTCAAATGCCACTTAAAACATTGCTTTTACAGTGTATACATGTAGCATAACATGTAAACTACATGTACACGCTGCAAATCAATGTTAACAATACAGTAATCCAACTCAAATAGCCTGACATCACAAGAAGTATATTATGTAAGCAAATAAAGTCACCATCAATGAATAAACACACATGAATTACATCCCTAAATAATTAAAATACCATCCATACCAATTACACAATTAAATATAGCTATCGTAACAGAGAACAACTTCAAAACATACAAAAAAGGACACCAACATTTACAA
The DNA here is from genome assembly GCA_036426205.1 of Ascaphus truei. NCBI lineage: Eukaryota > Metazoa > Chordata > Amphibia > Anura > Ascaphidae > Ascaphus > Ascaphus truei. The sequence goes on from WSYH01011779.1 coordinate 17,999, forward strand.
TATACTAAAGCAACCCTCTCCATAACCTACAGTACAGCATAAAGCCCAAAACTTAAATCTCTCTAAAATAAAATACATTTAACACACATCTATGCATAGCAGCATAGCCACAATGATTTACAATACAGAAAATCAAGCTTTAACAACACTATCATTTCTTACCCTGTATGTATATATCTCTCTAGACATACATACATACATACAGTGGCAAGAAATGATACTGCTGCGGCCAAGTTTATTCGAGCATTTGCCCGTTCTTGGCCGCAGCAGTAGCCTGGCGCGCGCCCGAGAGTGACGGGCGCGCGCTGAAGCAGCAGAAGAGCGCCCTCCGATCGGGGCGCTCTCCCTACCGCTGCCGGGTCCGCCGGGTCCCCCGGAACCCCCTGCCGCTGTCCCGCGGGACACCAGGGCTCCCTCGGGGAGCCCCTGGACGCGCGTGCAGGGGGCGCACGCTCCCGAAGACGCGTGACCGCGCGTCTATGACGCGCGGCACGCCGAGGGGCGGCCACTAGCAAGCCGGGAAATCTCCCGGCTTGCGGTACCGGCCACACTCTAATAAAGTGTGTCGGTAGTGTATGGATTAAAAAAAATGAAGACATGAAAAAGCAAAAAAAACCACATTAACATTAAATACATTTCTTTATTTAACTTACCATTACTTGCCCCCACCGACTCCCGTTGATCAGCTTACTCACGAACCAATCCACGAACAGGAACCCATAAAATAAAAAACCATAAAATAATAAACATTAAAATAATAAAACACGACAATCCAGGGGTCTTCTAGTTGTAATCCATCTTCATCTCTATTCTTCTACCTTCTTCCGGGGTCTTCTCCCCGTCTGCGGCCACGCCCTGGTCATCTTTCTTCAGAGGAGGTCCTTCCTCCTCGACGTCTGGCTTCAAAATGAGACGACATAGGCTTTTTTTTTTTTTTTTTCAACTTTGTTTTTATTGTTTTTTTGTGCATACCAACAGTAGAATACAGGATATTGCTAAATGTTTCAGGTATACACCAAACTTGCGGGGACAACTTACGAAGAACGGACGTACGTTGGGGGGACCACAAGACAAGACAAAGACAGACCAACAACATTTAGGGAGAAAGAGAAAGGGACTGGATGGCGGGGGGGGGGTATGGAAGGGGGAGCGGCGTAGAAGAATCGCTTTCCAATTGTTTCTCAGGAGTCCTGCACCACCACTGCAGATGCTCTACTCTAGTCCACCTTTCAGGGGGCCCTGATTCCGGATCACATCAGATTTTCTGCGTCTATCGAATCGGAACAATGCTATAACCCTGTGGGAGCCCTACTGTCAGATCGTCCCGTCTAGCTCCCGACCCTCCATCCAAGGAGAACTCACCTATAACTATCAGAGCCATATCGTGGCCTCATTCATCCCCTGGATATCAGTCTGGGCCAACCATAATGACCAGACTTTTTCGAATTTATCGGACGAATCGTTAACTAAACTCGTTAACTTCTCCATTCTGCAAATGAACCAAATTCTATTTCTAATTTTATCTATAGAAGAAATCGCATTCTGATTCCACAGTGCTGCGGTCTCACACCTCATAGCGGTAGCAAAATGTGCTATCAGCTTGTTACCCGACCTAGATACCTCATTTGTAGGTTTACCTAATAAAAATAGCCACGGGTCCAGCTGAATTTTGAGCCCCAAAAAGATACTCTGCAGCCAATCTCGGATCTGGGTCCAGACCGGCACTATTTTCGGGCAAGACCACAGCATGTGAACCAGATCCCCTTGTTCCCCGCACCATCTGGGACAGAGCGGGGAAGATCCCCGGATAAATTTTGCTAATCTAACTGGGGTGAGATACCAACGTAGTACTACCTTATATGAGTTCTCCTTCAATGTCGTACATATGGAGCTAGAAGCTGCGGCCTTGAACACCGCAGCCCAGTCCTCGTCCTCTAGTTGACCCTGGAGATCCTCCTCCCACTGTACCATAAAGCGGGGTTTGACTGTCCTGTCCGAGTCAGTATTCACCACCTCTCTGTATAAGGCAGAGATCAGTCCCCGCGTGTCTGCCCCGCGCACGCAGAGCCTTTCGAAATTAGTCAACGGTGGTCTCACCGGGTGTGTGTTGTAGAATGCCCGG
>WSYH01011780.1:1425-13112 GCA_036426205.1 Ascaphus truei
ACAATATTATTAAAAGTACAGAAATGCTGCTTCATTACCATAGCGTATAGCCGCTAAGGTAATGAAGGGGTTAAGGCATAATAAACAATTAATACATTCAATACATATTTTTAATGTCTGTGTTAAACCTCCCTGCCTTCACTGTAATCTATGTAAAACCCCCTCCCCCTATTCTCTCTTTTAAACTTCCCTGCAATCTATGTAAAACCCCCTCCCCTATTCTCTCTTTTAAACTTCCCTGCCTTCAATGTAATCTATGTAAAACCCCTCCCCCTATTCTCTCTTTTAAACCTCCCTGCCTTCTCTCTAATCTATGTAAAAAACCCTCCCCATATCCCCCTATTGTGTGCGTTAAGCTTCCCTGCAATCTATGTAAAAAAACCTCCCCCTATTGTGTGTGTGTTAAATCTCCCTGGCCTGTGTTTCTGAGTGCAGTGTACTGTATGTAAATAAGGGGAGGGGGATCCCGTGTAAATAACCACACCCACCCCCGCTACCCACAATAAAAAAAAATCACACACAGCATCCCTGCAATACATAGATAAATCTAAATAAATCTAAATAAATAAATAAATAAATAAATAAAAATAAATACATTTGAAATACATTTTTATTCCTAGTGTAGATGTGCAGGGGGTCTCGGGAGCTGAACCGCATTGGTTTCAGGTCGGGGGACCCCCTGCTCCCCGAGATACAGACCCCTTTATGAGGTGCCGGTATCCCTCTGCGTTTTAAGGCCCCGATCACGTGACCGCGGCCTGTTTAACCAAGCAGAGGGATACCGGCACCCCCAAAAGGGGCCTGTATCTCGGGGGGCAGGGGGTCCCCAGACCTGAAACCAAAACGTTTCTGCTCCGGAGACCCTCTGCACATCTACACTGTGAATAAAACACACACATCATTAAAGAATCATTCTTTACCTTAGCGGCAATGTGCTATGGTAAAGAAGCAGCATTTCTGTATTTTTAATAATATTGTACAGTGAGCAGGGGGTTCCCTGAGCCAGAAATTAATACTCAGGGGGCCCCCTGCTCCTGCACAATATTATTAAAAGTACAGAAATGCTGCTTCATTACCATAGCGTATAGCCGCTAAGGTAATGAAGGGGTTAAGGCATGATAACCAATAAATACATTCAATACACTACCCACTGCCCATGGTAACCTCCGCTGCTGCTGCTGTAAAACAGAGAAAAAAATTAACACTTTCAAAGTAATGTCCCCTAACCCCCTTAATCACCATAGCGGTTATTAACTGCTACAGTCATGAAGGGGTTAACCCACCCTCACCCACCACTCGGGACGCCTACATACCCTCCCACTCTAACCCCCCACCCCATGAGGCCTAACCACCCTCAATCCTCACCCACTAACTACCCACAAGGGAGGCCTACCCACATACCGTTGGGGAACACCCCCCACCCCCCACCCCCAGTCCCCGCAATAAAAACAATACACAGCCCCACAATAAACATCATTATATTTATTAAATACATTACCCACCCCCTGTGCCCCCCCCATAAATACAAGATTTATCCTTTTACATACAGGGTTCATAACGCAGCCCTGCGCTAGTCCCCGGTGGGCTGGCGGGGCACCTGGACAGACCTACAGTTTACCAGCAGCCCTTTTTACACAGGTTCTGGAGGCCTGCTGGTGGATCCCGCCAGCACCATGGCCCCCAGGTGGTCTCCTTAGGTCACCGTGGGCCACAGTTGGGTCCCCATGGTAGGCCCGCGGATGTCTGGGAGCCCCGGGTCAAACCCACAGGTGTCTGCGGGGCCTCAGGTTGGTTCCCTCGGTGGTCTGGGGAACTCACGGGTGCTCACTACGGGTCCGCGGTGCCCCCAGAGAAGTGGGACCACACATCATCATCCCCGCACCTACGGGTCGGAGGTGCCCCCACAGAAGTGGGACAACACATCGTCATGCCCGCAGACTACGGGTCGGAGGTGCCCCCACAGAAGTGGGACCACACATCGTCATGCCCGCATGTGTCACCCGTAGAACCACCAGCCTGCTACCCTTGGGATACCCGAGGATTCCCGCAGGTGGTCTCCAGAGGTCCCACGCAGAACCACAGAACCAACCCTGAATGTAAAAAAAATAAACCAAAATAAACCTGGCCTATACATTCAATACATACACCCTCCCCCCCAACACCTACAGTACAATAATGTGCAAAATAACTATTATCCAGATATGGATAATAGATTATTTGCCCATTATTAAAAACATTAACTAGCATATTCAAATAAATAAAGTACTACTGACCTCATCAATACGAAGTGTCCGTCGCCAGCGCCTTCCTTCTCTTGCCCACACAATACATAGCCAATACCAAGCCAATACATTGCAAGTACATTCAGATATCAATTAACCCCTTATACACCTTATCGGATAATAACCGCAAAGGTAATTAAGGGGTTAAGCCACATTGGCCCGATACCCACCCTTCACCCATGAATTTGTACTGTGGTTTCATCATGCAACTATATATATATATACTGTATATATATACATAGAGACAGAGAGAAAGAGAGAGAGAGAGAGAGAGATATACAGTATATATATATACACACGTTATATACACACCCATGATAAACCAATATACAGTACAAATAAATGTAAAAGGGTTATCAAAACCATACTGTCCTACAACCAAACACTTCTCCATACATACACACTAAATTAAAATCAATTTCCTTTAATATTCATAACTGATCTCTCAATCTAAATCATCACTAAACCTCTGAAAAGCCATTTAAACAACTTACATTCCAATATAAATGATGCCTAAATATCTATGCACCATATACATTCTGCAAATTAATCAACCAAGTAAACAAAAATCAATTAGCAATCATTATTTACATCCCTAAACAATTCACACTACATCCCGAACAATGAAACCATTAAAAAATTCACGCCTAGAGCAGAACAATTAAGCCTTTGAAAAAATATAAGTACCGACAAAAATACAACCTTTACAACCAAGCCTATCCCTGACCTTCCTCAAACACACAATACAATACCAAGGAATACATCTATCTAATTTTAAAATACTTTAAACTCACAATAAAGCATAGCAGCATACACAAAATAATTTAAAACACATCTAATCCAGCTTTTAAAACATCATCATTTCTTACCCTGAATGTATACTGTATATCTCTCTAGACATATATACATACATACATACAGTGGCAAGAAATGATATACCACAAAAAAAAAAAATACACATGTTAAAAAACCTTTTGAAAAAATTAACAAGTTAAATAAAATACATTTCTTTAGTTAACTTACCATTACTTGCCCCCACCGATTCCCGTTGCGCAGCTTACTCACGAACCAATCCACGAACAGGAACCCATAAAATAATAAACCAGAAAAAAAATAAACTTTAAACTAAAAATCCAAAACAATCCACGGGTCTTCTATTTGTAATCCATCGTCATCTGTATTCTTCTATCTTCTATCTCTTTCCAGCTTCGCCCATGCGCAGTAAAGATCGCGCACGCGGTCCCTGTAGAAAAGAGCTGTACCAAGAACTACAATTCCCAGCAGCCTCTGGGGACTGCACTTTCACCCTTGTCACAGGCAGCATTGAAGCCAATAGAGCTGGCAGATTCTCATGCCGCAGAGTTGCAACAATGTTGTGTGCAGACAGGGTTTTTGTCAGTTGGAGCACGCTAGTTAGTCAGAGACAGGAGCTGCCCCGGGAAGGAGGTAGGGTACAGGAGTCAGGATTGCAGTCTACAACCAATCTCACTTCTTGTAGTGAGAGAAATTGAGTGAGAAACCGTATTGCCGTCTGGATCCCGAATGAGGGATGGTACATATAGTAAGACCTTTAAGGACACAAAAAGAGAAACTAAGGATGGTAGGATTTGCCCCCTGTTTATTTCCCAATTTAGTAAGTCCAGTAGTCAGGTAAATAGAATTATAAACAAACATTGGGAACTACTAAAGATGGACCCCATACTTCATGAATACACTTAGAAAGGCCCAAAATGTGTATACAGAAGAGCCAAGACATTGGCCGCATTTATATCCCCAAGTGTGATCTCCACGCTTGTGAATGATCAAGATCGCTTTTTGACTAGGGGATCCTTTAGATGCAATCACTGTAATATGTGCCAATTCATGAAGCCAGCCAAGCATGTCTTTTCCCACAGTCCACATAAACGCTACAATATACACAATTTTATCAACTGTAATACTTCTTTTGTGGTTTATCTCATTGCCTGCGGCTGTGGGAAGAGATATGTTGGCAGGACAACAAGGGCATTGAAGACAAGGATGCAGGAACATTGCAGACTAATTCGCAAAAAAGACATGGAGCATCCTGTCTCCAAGCACTTTTCAGAATGTGGACAGGGGGGCATTAACAACTTCTCTTTCATGGGTGTAGAGAGGATAATTAAAAAAGAAAGAGGGGGAGACATTGTAAAAACATTGGATTGTAGAGAATCCTATTGGATATTCACGTTAAGAACAAGGTTCCCGGAAGGGATAAATGTAGAGTGGAACATCAACCACTTTTTGAAATAAGAACTACTTTGTCATTCGAAGTAGATATGGATATTACTGGATTATCTTTTGTTGTCTTTTGTTTTCGTTGTGGGGATTATGTCAAAAACATTTTACAGATTATCAAGAATTTGTTAAATTTCCCCAGTAGGATTCATTCACACGAATAACACATCACAACAAATAAACCCCATAGTTTAATATTTATGAACTGCCTCCTTGATATACGGATCACATTTATCAATAGTGCAATTATGTTTATCCTAGTAAATTATGTTTCTCATTGGTTTAACTGAATGTACTTGAACTATTTGATGAATATGTTAGATTTTCTAAATCAAACAATTATTTATGACAAACGGGAACTTATGTATGATTATATGCCCTCACAGCTTCAACTATGGTATAGGAACAATAACCATGTATGTTCAAAGGATCTAAATACATCTTCTCTAGGGCACTTCACATAATATGCTATATGAAAATACGTTGTATATATATATATATATATATATATATATATATATATATATATATATATATATATATATATTATGGATCACTGGCAATTTTTAAGCGACAAGTATTCCACCTCCCAACCGTATGCCGGAGACCTCCTTACTTGCCGGGGATTCTTGAACCAATGTGACGTCCAGTTCGAGATGTCCCCATCTCGGTTTCCCTCAGGTCGTTCTAAAGTGGCCTATGTCTATGCCCTGCTCACTGGCGATGCTCTCGCTTGGGCTTCTCCCCTCTGGGAACACAGATCAGACATAACCCAAGACTAATAGAGTAGGAGATAGTTGTCACAGCTCAACCTTAATATTCAATAGTATATAAAAGATATGGCGGTGCATTGGGAATAATAGATATGTTTATCAAATGACCAAGGATGATCACAAAAAGGTTCCCACTAATTTGCACACAGCCTAAATTACCAGGGGTAGTATATAAGGGAACTAATTAGTCCCAACATACATATAATGCAGAAACCAGGAGGGATAAAAATACAAAAATAATAAAACATTTATTAATTACTTATAACTCTTCTAGGTGAAAAAATATATGTATATATATATATATAAACACTAATAAAATTATTGGATGCCCCCGAACTGATGCAAATCGGTAGCCAACAGCTACGGACCGCTGAAAGAACACGCCGCCGAGATGAGGGTCTCTGCTACTACTGTGGCTCCCCGGAACACCAACTACGTCACTGTCGTTTGAAACCGGGTAATGAGAACGCCCAGTAAAGGTAGAGGGGCTTCTACTGGGTACCATTTCTCCTTGCCCCTCTTCCCCCAAAGAGCTACCAAAGACACTCCTTCTCCCCATAACTCTTGAGGGTCCTAAAGTTAATGCAGAAACCAGGAGGGATAAAAATACAAAAATAATAAAACATTTATTAATTACTTATAACTCTTCTAGGTGAAATAATATATGTATATATATATATACACACTAATAAAATGATTTAAAAAAACACTGAAGTATGCCTGTTTGGTGGACCATTCATATAAATATATGCATGTATAAGTCCTTGTTATAGTAAACGCATAATCTCGTATTCAAATACCCTATAGTCTGTGACAGGAATGTGTCACCGATATCAAAATGTTGACATCTACAAGTGGTTAAGGTAAGTAAATGCTTGTTCACAATACATATGAACAAGAACAAACCAGTATAGAGTAAAAAACCTGTATCAAGTTTCGTGGGCTTAACAAGATTACAGTTAAAAACCGGTACCCTCTTCCTCTAATTTCGGAACTATTTGACCGGCTCCAGGGAGCCTTTATATTTTCCAAACTCGACCTGACAGGAGCCTACAATCTTATCCGAATACGAGACGGTGACGAATGGAAAACTGCATTTAACACGCGTTTGGGTCATCATGAATACCTAGTGATGCCGTTCGGCCTCTGCAATGCCTCTGCCGTCTTCCAAGAATTTATGAATTATATCTTCCGGGACATTCTGGGAATTTTCGTCATCGTATACTTAGACGATATCCTCATTTTCTCCAAGAACCTGGAAGAACACGAATTCGTCACACCAAGGTGGTTCTCTCTCGGCTTCATGCTAATAGCCTCTACGCGAAGATAGAGAAATTTCTCTTCCACCAATCTTCCACAGCCTTCCTTGGCTATATAATCTCCGATAAAGGTTTCACCATGGATCCTGAGAAATTGAAGTCTGTTCTGGATTGGCCGTTGCCGAATTCCCTAAAAGCCGTTCAGTGTTTCCTTGGCTTTTCTAACTACTATCGAAAATTCATCCGTAATTTCTCCACTATCGCTTTACCAATTACTGCTCTGACCAAAAAAGGTGCTGATCCAACAGCATGGTCCTCTGAAGCCATCAAAGCCTTTGAGTTCCTCAAAAGAGCTTTCGTCTCCGCCCCAATCCTTCGGCATCCGGATACATCCATTCCTTTCACCCTGGAGGTAGACGCTTCTGATGTGGGAGCTGGGGCAGTCCTCTCACAAAGATCTTCTCCACAAGAAAGACTCTACACTGGCGACCAACTTTATTCTTACTTGGCTAGCTCCGCGAATTTCAGAGGACACCGGTGATGTGCGGTTTTGTGTCGTTTTCTCCCGGGGTATATAGCGTTATTTTCGCGGCTGTGATTTAAGCATTTTATTCCCGCTGGCTGCAATACTGCAATGCCGTGTAAAAACGCATGGGGGCATTTGCGAGCTGTTGTCTCTGAAGTCTAATACCTTCACGGTTCAACCTGCAGTACACAGTCTGTGCGTGCGCGCGCAGTAATAGTAAAATTGCATATTTAATTTATTTTAAAGTACAGTACTGTACAGTACATGCTCGGACCCTGTTGGGGTGAAGTGAGGGGGTTCCTAACATCTGGGGGAAAATTAATTTTAATTCTATGGTGAGTACTGTCTTGTTGCCGTATTATTTTGGTGGGGCTGGCTAGTTACTTCTTTAGGGGGCTGACCATTACTGTACATTAAAACTTTTCTTTTTTTTCCTCAGAAAAGAAAACGGCTAATGGGGGGATTTCGATGGATTATATTGTACTGTATGCTGATGTTTTCTGGCCGTACAGTATACTGTGTAATAAACCCTGATTAAATAAAACTATGCATTTATTCTACATATTCAGTATCGTTTCATTATGTGTCTTCCACAGTATACTGACAGTGGTATATAGTGCCTAACATCTATGGGCAAAAATAATTTTATTCCTAGGTGCCCTAGAACAGAAGTTCCCACGCCAATTGCCCGTGAACTTGACCGCGGCCCTAAGTAGTTCCCACGCCAATTGCGCGAATACAATGTAAAATAACCCGTTCTGTGGGTCTGAGCGGGTTGAAATTTACCTGGTCCTCATGCGGGGGGACCCTTGCCATAGTGGCAAAATATCAGCCTTGCACGACCCCCGGAACCGGAGGTACCAAAAGACAGTTTAAAAGCACATTAGCAAAGTGGCTTTTTTTTCTGCCATGCAAGTCAATGGCAGAAACCTGAACTTTAACATCACCCTGACTCCGTTTTGTTGCCACGAGAGGGTCGCAATTTGCCATGCAATCCTGCCGCAACTAGGACTACATGGTGACCGAATATGGGCCCTCTAGCTCGAACCAAACCGGAGTTGTGGGTTCCAGGTTTCTGCTCATTCTGACTTAGCCGGTTCAAAGCTTTCTCCGCCATTTGCGCTCAATGGTAGGACCCTCCTCGCCGGTGTGACCCTTTCTCGCCGCCATTACTGCTGGGACCCTGTTGGGGTCAAGTGAGGGGGTTCCTAACATCTAGGGGCCAAATAAATTTTATTTCTAGGTGCCCTAAAACAAAAGTTCCCACGCCAATTGCCGTAGTTCCTACGCCAATTGCGCGACCAGGCAGTAAAAAAACAGTGCAGCAAGCCGCTACAGTACATTTGTTACACTGGCAAAGGAGCAGATGGAAACAATATGAGGCAATTCAACATGGTCTTTTATTGGTGGAGTCAGTACAAAAACATTTATTTACAATATTGAAACATGTATAAAGTGCACAGCAATTCAAAACATCAACACACAATAATACTGTACATTCTGCTGCCTTTATTACATTCTTCTGCCACAAAAAATTTTTGGTGCATGGGGCATAGGGTGTTAAAGTGACTTGCTTTTTATGTACTATATTTGGGGGTTGTCTTTGGGGGTTTATTCATCCAATTATTATGATTAACTGCCTTTTGAAATGACACTGCTGTTAACTATGTCAGCCACACACCTCCAGAGTTTTTAATCCCTCCCTAGCCAAGCATATTGGCATTGTGTTCTTAATCCGCCCATAGCCGAGCTCCAAACACTCAGCACGCCTGCTTCTAATCACACCATCCCCCTCCCCCAAGCCTTAGAGGCCTGTTGTTTGAACGGTAATGCTTTGAAAAGTCCCCTCTCGAATTTGAAATGTAAATCTGATGTGCAAAGCACTGTGAGAATTGAGAGTACACTGAGACAGTATTACAACAGGGTGTGAAAATATTTGTCAGTCACTACTGTATGGTTTACAGTCACATGTTTTTAATACAATACAGTACATTCTTTAATATCTTTAAAATAAAAATATATAAATCCTGGTATAAATCCTGGTAAAATATGTTATAAATAAATAAATAAAATAATTCATTGGTGCACTGTAGGGGTGGCTGTAAATGATTATGATTCGCAGGAAAGTGAATAAATATTTATTTTATTTTAAAAATAATCAGGAATAATACATACAGTAATGCAGTCTTTATTACGTTATTTTGGCAGCTTGAAATTGGATAACCATTTGGAAAACCTTTGTGAAACATGGGGAAACATGAGTAATGCACATTTATAAGAATATTAGTTAATACTACAGTATATACAGTACAGTACTGTAATGTACTGTATAATATACTGTACTGTATATACTGTATAGTAAAATTAATTTTTCTTTAGTCTTTATCTTTTCCTCATTCTGTCTGCAGTACAGTAGTTCATTGAGAGAGGAGAGGTTTTGTGTACATCATTGCTGCTGTTTATATACTGTACATTTGACTGTACAAGCAGATTTGACTGGACACAATGCCCCCATCCCCCTAGGCCACCGTTTTTCCTGGAACGACAAGAAAACCAAAAATTTGTGCAGTTACTGTACTGTATTATGGCAGAACTACTGTAGGTGGCTGGTGCAGCTTTGTCTGGAAAGAAAAAAATGGGGCAGTTACTGTAGTAGGCAGTTACTGTAGTACTGTCAAACTAGTGTACTGTACTGTATACTGTACTGGAACTACTGTATACTCTGACTACTGTTAAATTCTATGTACTGTAACCTGATGGCTGGTGCTGCTCTCTCTGTAAAGAAAAAACTAACTACTGTATACAGTACTAGTACTCTTACTATCTGGAAAGAAAAAATCTTTGCCATACTTACCTGTAACATACTGTACTTACAATACTACAGCACAGTACTACTTTCCTGATGCTTGCCCATTACGCGCGATGACAATGGGCAACACAGTGGCAATATGGTCTATATATTTATTGCAGCGTTCCACGGTAAGTACATCATTCCAAAAACTCAGTATGCCTTTCAACAACTCGTCCTTTTTGGAGGGTTTCACCACTTTCCGGATATGGTCCTTCAGCTGATGCCAGACCATTTCGATCGGATTGAAGTCTGGCGACCTGTCATTGGAAAGAAAGGACAATTGGTTTAAGAGCTAAAAACAGTGGGGAACAAAAATGGGACACGGTCTACTGCATTTACTCCGCTGGCGTCTTCACCCAGTTGATGCCGTGCTCAAGGATATGCGCCATTGACGCAGTGTGCTTGGGATCGTTGTCCTGGTAGAAGCGGTAACCATTGGTGAAGTCGCGTGTGATGTATTGCACTCGGGCACAATGTTGTCTTGGAAGTAAGCTTTATTCATGATTCCTATAGCAAGAAAAGAAAAGTGCTCAAAAAACTGCACAATAGTACAGTACAGTGCATACGGTAAGGCAACACTAGTCAAGTACAGTGCATTAGGCGACATTATATTTGATACATTTTACCTTCAAAGATGACAGTGCATCCCGGTCCACACCTAGAGATGGCACCAAACACATGCAGCTTCACAGGGTGTTTTGGCCGCGGCTTCAAAGATAAGCGGCCTTTTATGTGGAACGCAAATCGTGCAAATCTCTCCAGCGACACAGTAGAGTCATCAGTGAAGATGCAATCCTGGAAAGTCTCCCCGCTGTCGATCCATGCCTGGGCCTGGAGCACTCTCTTGATTTTGTTTGCGTCCCGTATCATGGGGTACGCTCTGTAATGACAAGAAATAAAAAAAATTTGCGGCACTTGTTTGCGAAACAACACTTTTACCTCCTGTACTGTCCAGTACTAACCTCACACGTCCATATTTCCATCCAATGCTGCGTCTCATCTTCTTTACTGTATGCTGCTCTCGGATACAGTCATATTGTGCTTTTCCTGCAGAGTGTATTTGACCCTTAATGCACTCCTCTCATCATTCTCCTCACTTATTTTGTCCACCAGAAGAGTTGTCTCCCTACAATGTAAAGAAATTATATTGTTTTATTAATATGCAGCAATATAAAATGTATATAAATGTAATGTTGTTATATACAGTACATTAAATACTGTATAGATAGACAAAATATATACAGTACTGTATACTGTTGTACTATAAATATAAATATACCAAATAAATATACTGTTTTAATATAAATATAAATATACAGTACATCCTATTCAGTATATACCGTTGTAAGATTAATTGAAATATACACAAAATGTATACTGCTGTACTATAAATATATATAGACAAAATATATATACTGTTGTACTATAAATATAAATATGCCAAATAAATATACTGTTTTAATATAAATATAAATATACAGTACATCTTGCTTCACTATTTGGCGTTGTGCGCTGTTTTCTTTTTGTTTCCATTACTGCTGGGACCCTGTTGGGGTCAAGTGAGGGGGTTCCTAACATCTAGGGGCCAAAAACATTTTATTTCTAGGTGCCCTAAAACAAAAGTTCCCACGCCAATTGACCTAGTTCCCACGCCAATTGACCTAGTTCCCACGCCAATTGCCATAGTTCCTATGCCAATTGCGCGACCAGGCAGTAAAAAAACAGTGCAGCAAGCCGCTA
>WSYH01011781.1:0-20119 GCA_036426205.1 Ascaphus truei
GTTGTATCATGTTTTTTCAACAACATCAATTTTTTATCTTTTTATAACTTGTGCCTTGTATGCCTGCAGTGCTAACATCCAGCATTATGAGCATTTCTCTGGTGACATGTCATAAAACTACATAAGGTTTAATTGTTATTTACATCAATATTGTCAAACATACTTGTGTATGAAATAAGTGTACTCCACCTATGCCTCAAGCTGATATCTGTAACCCATGTTTACCAAACTTACTATATCCTTAGTCTGTATCCAATTGACTCCCCAGTGCAATCCATGTCATTAAGCCGTTTTAATTGGAAAACAGTATAAATAGCCGCCAATCGTTACCAACAGCTTATACTCCTGACGAAGGCTCTAACACAGATTTTGTAGCTGAGGCGAACCTAGATTATACATGGACCAATTTATGGGCTTGGAGACATCCTAAAGCAGCTCTGAATGATGCACTTCACACTCTTGCAAGACCGACGCGCAGATGGCAAGCCCGGTCCAGACGCAGAGCAGCATAAGCCAGCATACTGGACCTGAAGGAGGCGGTAAGCTTTATTCGGCGGAGATCCCCTCCATTCACTTTTGTGATATAAGTCTTTAACTTTTTATTCAACATTGTAACGTGCCATTTTTATGTGTTTTCAATATAAAATATCATTTTGATCGCACCTATTGGTCTTTTCCCTCTCTCTATATAACTCTGCTGACGGAGAATCGTTAGGGGGGTACCATCCACAGATATCTTCAAGGGTGGCAACCCAATTTGCCAACTGCTCATTAACACCTTGCTCCTGTGAGTAGATCAACCATAAGAGCCAGACATAGCTTTTACTACCATATAACAACCAGACGTCTGCACTTAAATTGTATATATTGTTCTCTTATCCTCCCCACATCTCCCCCCTGGATGTTTTTGAGCAATACTTAACCCTTGGAACCCGTGACACAGGTCCCACCAGTGAGTTTGAGCAAGGGGTTGGATTATATATCCTATCTGTACCCCACTTTTCTATTACATTCTATAATTTCATTCACGAAGCACGCCTGTTTTTTCCACTCTTTTCAAGCACTATTTCGGTTGTTTTTTGGGGTGAGTGGCTGCAACACTTCTCACTATGGAATCTGCCAACACCAATGTCAATGTATTTGCTAAGAGATTACTAAGAAAGATCAATTTTGTAAAGCAATAGAAATTGTAGTTCCGAATGATGAAATGTGGACAATTTGATTAATGCTGAATTGTGATTAGAAAAATTAATAGTAGATCGATACAAAAGTGGTTCCGTCGTGTTTTACAATCTAAAGAAGGTAACATTATTCCACAGGGACTAAGGTTCGAAAGAAACCATCCTTTGATTTAGGGATGAAATATTTTAGCAGTTGGAATGAAATTTTGGATAGATGTTCCTATGGGCTCATTGATTTCATCATCAAACAGCAGAAAACACATCTTAAACAGCTAGATGAAGAATACAATAAATAAAAGATAAATTAACCCCCTTTGAAATTCAAAGAATTTGAAGAAAAAGATACTGCACTCCAAAAGAAACTAGAGACTTTAGAAAGAGAGACGAAATAACAAAAGCCTCAAACTACATAGAGATGAGGAAGACTACAGAAAGGGAGAACAAGAATTGGAAAATTAATAGAACTTTTAATAAATACTATAAAACTGACTTAGAAAGGATAAACGGGGGAAAATACAATCATCATGACAATAGGAAAATGTACAGAAAGGAAAGAGAAGAGAATCAGAACACCATGATAAGGCAAATACACATAGAGATAACCATCTATCACCACATCTAAGAAGAATATAGAGGTAAGATAGAGCAAATTACACCCCTATTAATCAATCTAAAAGATAGAAGAGATGAGATAGACAAGAAACAACAAAAAAAGTCCCACTCTTAGACTCTAGAGAGAGAAAGATAAAAAGATAAAAAAGAACAACAAACAAATCAGCACCGATTCCTCTTTTTTAGGGGCGAGGGGCCTTCCAATTTGTGGGATATAAGTCAGAAACCCACAGATAGAGAAGGGACAATAGGCACTCAAAAAAGGAAGACTCTCAGAGGAAAGGGGTAGAAGAAAGCACAGAGACAACAAAAAAGTGCCAAAATAAACATGAAAATGTGTTTAATCTTAGCACCACATCTCTACTGACACACCCACAAATTGTACTATCAGGGACTGTCTTCTGCACCTATGAAGACACATAGTAGCTTTAACCTCTATATAGATGCTAATCGTTTCCTTAGGAAACTCACTGTGAAACGGTACTTTTTGGGAAGACACATAGAACACACAATGTCACTAGAGCAGTACCCCAGTGTAGCAGAAGAGAGGAAGTTTATCCACACTGGATTGAAACAAAAATCAAATTTTTCCCCATTTTGCACTGGCAATCATTTAGACGTCTTTTATGACATGGTCACTAAGATTTTGAGACCCTACACTCTGATCTAACAGCTAAGGGTAAAAAAATGTAGAAAATCTCACTAAAAATGAGAAAGATGCTCTAAGAACTCATGGATAACCAAGATTTGGTCATCAAACAGGCTGATAAAGGGGGGGGAATAGTTTCTTATGGATCGAGTAGATTATGAACGTGAGGCATTAAGATTATGGGGGAGACACAAACACCTATGTAACATTCTTCCAATCCCATTATTAAATACACTAAACTCAAACCTTGCTAGATAGAGGAAAGGAGACCGGCATACTTGATGAAAAAGAATACAATTTTTGTTTCAAAATAAGGCCAATGCCGGTCCTTCTATTCCTACCGAATTCCATAAGAGTGTGTCATCCCCCAGGCAGACCTATCTTCTCGGGGATTGACTCACTTACTGCAAACCTCTCCCTTTATATAGACACTATAACTACAACAACATATGTAGTTAAACAAAGGGCCTACTTGAAGATACAGTGGACATACCTAATCTCCTAAATGGGATAAAGGGAAAACACATTATAATACTAGTTACTTGTGAGTTGCTTCGCTTTATACCATCATTGACACACACAGGGATTGTGAAGCATGAGAATGTTTTGCAGGAAGACGGTACGTCCAGAATCACAAATTGACTTTATGATTGATCATAAAATTCATATGAGAGCACAATTATTTTGGTATGCACACACTTTTTACTTACAGAAATGTGGGACGCCGATGGGGACGAGATCGCACCAAGCTACGCTAATCGTTTTGTCTCAGATTGGGAGGAGCATAACATCTGGATGGGGGGTGAGCTGGTGCGAATCTTGTCCTCTATCGCCGCTACATAGATATATATTTTTTATTTGGGGGGGTGGTGAAAACCTTTGTTAAAATTTATTGATAATATAATACCAACACTTATAATCTAAAATTCACGAGTGAATGGAGTCACCAACACATTAACTTTCTTGATTTGAATATATAATCGAAGTGATGTTATAAAAACAAAGACATATTCAAAGAGATAGATAAAAACAATTTCATCAGGACGAGACAGCTGCCATTTACCAAGATGGATGGACAATGTTCCATCCAGTCAATTTACCAGAATCAGAAGAAATTGTACTGACATTGAACAATATCACAATCAATCAAGAAAAATTAAAGAAATTTTCTGAGAACATAAACTCGAGGAGAATAGAACTAGCTAGAAAGAAGGCCGAGAGTTCATAGAGGCAATTACTGATACCTAACCAAAAGATAGAGCAAGACACAACAATTTGACTATGCATTCCTGACAGATATAGTAGAGATGCTGGGAAAATAAGAAGATCATTATGAAACATTGGGAGATCCTAAAACAATCCCATTCTGGGCCCAAATATCCCAGATAACCCAAGTGTAATCTTACAAAGCAAGCAATCTCAAGAACAAACTAGCTCCCAGGCGCTCAGGGACAAACAAATCTAGAACATGGGTGGCTGAATAAAAAGGCTTTTTTGGTTGTTCCACCTGTAGGGCATGTAAGTTCAAATCCACAGACAAACTAAGTTCAGTTCTAATGTCACGGGTGAGGTCTTTAACATCAATTTCCATGACTGCAGAACAGACCATGTAATAACATGATTGAATGTTCCTGCAAGTTCAATACATTGGTAAAACAATTAGACCCATAAGAACTAGGATCATCGAGCACCTTAGTGGCATTAGTAGGAAACTAACTAATCATAGTATTCCTAATCATTTAACTGAATTTCATGGTGGGGAACCTACATGCCTAACCTTCAAAGCCATTACATGTATTACCCCATTGGAGGGGGGTATAGGGTGTTAGACTCTCTGAAACGAGAAACCTTTTGGATTCATCGTCTCAAAACACTAGCCCCAAGAGGACTAAATGCTGAGATAGACATCACCCCCCTTTCTGAATTAAAATATCTGTCAATGTATAAAACTGTTTTTTGCCTCTGCTCCCTCGTTGCTCTCACACTGCTTTTCGTTTCAGATCTACCTCAAGAATGGCCATCAAATCTTAAACATGTCTTTTTTAGCTACACAATATTCATATTGCCACTAATATATGTAATGATATGATCACTGTAATGGTTTGCTCATAATCACCCCCAGTCACACATTCGATCACTGCAAACACTCCCTTTTAATGTTATGTGATCAATAAGCACAACAACCTCAGCCCTACCCTTTAACTATCTAAGAATTAGATATGAGTTAAAACACTTACTCACAATTTGTAGAGTTATATATTACCCAACATGGCTTTAAGTGTCTAATTACACATTTTTTGATGACCAATGACACTTTTGAAAAAAACCTCAATAGTCTCTTTTTGACCTTCTATTAGATAGATAGAGGCAAAGTGGTTTGCCATCACTTCTGCTAACTACCTATAAAGCTCTAGAATCATTATCCTGTTATCAATTCCCTCTAACTAATTGGGCCGTATTAGCATCTAATATATTAATAAATTCTTATTTTCCCTCCCATTTGTATCATGGGTTTTCAACTTTTTTACTTTTTTATAAGCTTGTGCACTTGATATGCCTGCATTGCTAAACATCAGCAATTATGAGCATTTCTCGGTGACATGTCATAAAACCTACTAAGGGTTGAATTGTTATTTAATCAATATTGTCAAACATACTGTGTGTAATGAATAGTAATCCACCGTGCTCAATGTGATATCTGTACCCATTTTTACCAAATTACTATATCCTTATCTGTATCCATAATGACTCCCCAGTGCAATCATGGTCAATTAAGCCATTTTTAATTGATAGACCATGTAAATAGCCCCAATAGTACACAGCTTATACTCCTGACGAAGCCGAGACACAGTTTGGTAGCTGAGGCGAAACGCGTAGAGTTTAACCAGTGGACCATTTTTGGTCTTGGAGCTAGCCCGTAGAAGCAGCTCTGAATGCAGTGACGTCACATCTTGCAGACGAGCGCGCAGAAAAAGCTCCGGTCCAGGACGCAGAGCAAGCAGAAGCCAGCAGACTGACCTTAAGAGGCGGTGAGCTGTTTCGGAATCCTACCTCCTTCACTTTGTTATATATGCTTTAAACTTTTATTCAAATTGTAAGTGCGCATTTTTATTGTGTTTTTCAAATATAAAATCATTTTGATCGCACTATGTAGTCTTTTCCCTCTCTCTATATATACTCTGCTGACGAGAATCGTTAGGGGGGTACCATCCACAGATATCTTCAAGGGTGGCAACCCAATTTGCCAACTGCTCATTATAATCACCTTGCTCCTGTGAGTAGATCAACCATAAGACCAAGACATAGCTTTATACCATATAACCACCAGACGTCTGCACTTAAATTGTTATATTGTTTCCATATTGTTCTCTTATCTCCCCACATGCTCCCCCTGGATGTTTTGAGCAATACTTAACCCTTGGAACCCGTGACACAGGTCCCACCAGTGAGGTTTGAGCAAGGGGTTGGATTATATATCCTATCTGTACCACTTTTCTATTACATTCTATAATTTCATTCAAGAAGCAGCGCCTGTTTTTTCACTCTTTTCAAGCACTATTTCGGTTGTTTTTTGGGGTGAGTGGGCTGCACACTTCTCACTATGGAATCTGGCAACACCAATGTCAATGTATTTGCTAAGAGATTACTAAGAAAGATCAATTTTGATAAAGCAATAGAAATTGATGTTCCGAATGATGAAAATGTGGACAATTTGATTAATGATGAATTTGTGAAGTTAGAAAAATTAATGATAAGAGATACAAAAAAGTGGTTAGACGTCGTGTTTTTACAACAATATAAAGAATGTAACATTATTCCCAGGGGACTAAGGGTTCGAAAGAAACCATCCTTTGATTTAGAGGATGAAATATTCTTAGCAGATTGGAATGAAATTTTGGATAGATGTTCCTATGGGCTCATTGATCTAATCATCAAACAGCAGAAAACACATCTTAAACAGCTAGATGAAGAAATAAATGAAATAAAAGATAAATTAACCCCCTTTGAGAATTCAAAAGAATTTGAAGAAAAAGATACTGCACTCCAAAAGAAACTAGAGACTTTAGAAAGAGAGACAGACAATAACAAAAGCCTCAAACTACATAGAGATGAGGAAGACTACAGAAAGGGAGAACAAAGAAATTGGAAAATTAATAGAACTTTTAATAAATACTATAAAACTGACTATAGAAAGGATAAACATGGGGGAAAATACAATCATCATGACAATAGGAAAATGTATACAGAAAGGGAAAGAGAAGAGAGATCAGAACACCATGATAAGGCAAATACACATAGAGATAACCATCTATCACCATCTAAAGAAGAATATAGAGGTAGAGATAGAGCAAATTACACCCCTATTAATCAATCTAAAAAAGATAGAAGAGATGAAGATAGACTAAGAAAACAACAAAAAAAGTCCCACTCTTTAGACTCTAGAGAGAGAAAAGATAATAAAGATAAAAAAGAACAAACTAAACAAATCAGCACAGATTCCTCTTTTTTAGGGGCGGAGGGGCCTTCCAATTTTTGTGGATATAAAGATCCAGAAAACACTCACAGATAGAGAGGAGCAATAGGCAAGCTCAAAAGATGGAAGTACTCCTCAGAGGAAAGAGGGGTAGAAGAACAGCACAAAGACAACAAAAGGAAAGTGGACAATAAACATTGAAAATGTGCTTTATTTAAATTCTTAGTCACCACATCTCTGACTGACACACACAAAGTGTACTATCAAGGGACTGTCTTTCGCACCTATGAAGACACTAGTGAGTCTTAACACTCTATTAGAGTTGACTAATCGTATCCTTAGGAAAACTACAACTGTTGAAACGGTACTATGTTGCGTGAAACACATAGAACACAACTGTCACTAGAGCAGTACCTGCCAGTATTAGCAGAAGAAGAGATTTATTCCACACTGGATTGAACAAAAAATCAAAATTTTTTTTCCCCTTTTGCCCTGGCAATCATTTAGACGCATACGTTTTATGACTGGTCACTAAGTTATTTTGAGACCCTAACACTCTGATCTAAACAGCTAACGGGTAATATTAAATGTATAAAATCTCACTAAAAAATGAAAAGAATGCTCTTAAAAACTCATGGATAAACCAATATTTGTGTCATCACACAGGCATAGATAAAGGGGGGGAAATAGTTTCTTATGGAATCAGTAGATTATGAACGTGAGCATTACAATTATTGGGAAACACAAACACATATTGAACATTATCAATTCCAATCCCTTAATTAATACAACTACAGAACTCAAGACCTTAGCTAGATAGAGGAAAGGAGACCGCGGTCATATTGATGAAAAATAAGAATACAATTTTTTGTTTCAAAATAAGGCCAAGATGCCGGTCTTCTATTTCCTACCGAAGATCCATAAGAGTGTTATGTCGATCCCCCATGCATACCTACCGTCTCGGGGATTGACTCAACTTACTCAGCAACCTCGAATCCCTTATATTAGACACTATACTACACCATATGTTACAGTTTAACAAAGGGCCTACTTTGGAAGGAATACAGTGGACATACTTAATCCTCCGTAAATGGGATAAAATGGGAGAAAACATTAATATACTAGTTTACTTGTATTTATTTGCTTCGCTTATATACCATCATGCATCACACACAGGGATTGAAGCATGGGAGGATGTTTGCAGGAACGTGATCTTACCAGAATCACAAATTAGACGTATGATTGATAGCATAAATTCATATTAGATCACATTATGTTTAATGGTATGCACCCACTTTTACTTACAATAAATGTGATGCTGATGGGGGAAAGATTCGACACCATTGAGCTACTGCTACTCTGTTTGTCTCAGATTGGGAGAAGCATAAATCTGGATGGGGGGTGAGCTTGGTGCTAATCTTGTAATCCTCTATCATCGCCGCTACATAGATGACTAATTATATTTATTGATTTGGGAGGGGTGGTGAAACACTTTGTTTAAAATTTATTGATATATAGAATACCAACACTTATAAATCTTAACCATTCACGAAGTGAATGGGAGTCACCAACACATTAACTCTTCTTGATTTGAATATATTAAAATCGTAAGATGATGTTTAACAAACAAGACATAATTTCAAAGAAGATAATAAAACATTCCCAGACCGAGACGCTGCCATTACCAAGAGATGGTAACAATGTTCCTCCAGTCATTTTACTCAGAATCATAAGAAATGGTACTTGACATTGACATATCACATACAATCACTCAGAAATTAAAGAAGATTTCTGGATAAAACAATACTCTGAGGAGAAAATAGAACTAGACTAGAAAGTAAGGCCTAGGGAGTTTCATAGAGGCAATTTACATGATACCTAAACAAAAAGATAGAGCAAAACAACAAATTTGACTACTGCATTCTCTGACATGGATATACGTAGAGATGCCTGGGAAAATAAAAGATCATTATGAACCATTGGGAGATCCTAAACAAACGTCCCTTCTGGCCCAATATACCCAGATACCCAATGTAAATCTTTACTGAGCAATGCAAATCTCAAGAAACAACATAGCTCCCAGTGCGCTCAGGGACAACAAATCTAAGAACATGGGTGGAATAAAAAAGGCTTTTTTTTTTTGGTTGTTCCATCCTGTAGGGCATGTAGTTCAAACTCCACAGAACAACTAGTTTCAGTTCTAATGTTCCCATCGGTGAGTGCTTTAACACATCAATACTTCATGACTTGCCAGAACAACCATGTAATAATAGCTGATTGAATGTTCCTGCAAGTTACATACATTGGTGTAAAACAATTAACCCATAAAGTAACTGGATCAACATTCACGAGCACCTTAGTGGCATTATAGGAACTAACTAATCAGTTTTCCTAATCTTTTACTGAATTTATTGGTGTGGGGAACCTACTATAGCCTAACCTTCCAGAAATCCATTGACCATGTATTCCCCATTGGAGGGGGAGTTGAGATAGGGGTTTAGACTCTTGAAAACGAGTAAAACCTTTTGGATTATCGTCCTCAACAACACTAGCCCCCAAGAGAGGCTAAATGCTTGAGTAGACAGCACACCCCCTTTCTGGAATTAAACATAATCTTCAATGTATAAAACTGATTTTTTGCCTCTGTCTGTCCCTCGTTTGCTCTACACTGCTACCTGCTTTATCGTTTCATAGGACATCTACCTCAAGAATGCCATCAATACTTAAACATGTCCTTTTTAGCTACACATAATATTCTATATGTCACTAAATATATTAAATGAATGTCACTGTGTATGGGTTGGCTTCAATAAATCACCCCCAGTCACACATTATACATGCACGCAAACACATCTCCTTTTAATGTTTTATGTGATCAATAAAGCACAACAACATCACCCTACCCTTAACTCTACATAGAAGGATAAAACACTTCGACTCCACAATTAAGTCCCATAATACACCCACAAAATAGACGTCAAGTGTCTAAATATAACAGTTATTGATTGTAAGACACATGCACGTCAAAAATTTGAAAGATAACTATTTTTATATCCCTGGGCTTGGTCTATTACCACTTTTTTTATGAACCCTGGATCTTAAACCTAATAGCTCTTTGCACCTTAAAAGAAATTAGAGAGAGGCAAAGTGGTTTTGCCCATCACTTCTGGCAACTACCTATAAAGCTCTAGAATACATTATCCATGTTATCAAGATTTCCCTCTCTATCTAACTAATTGGCACGCTATTAGCTATACTAATATATTAATAATTCTCTTATTTATCCTTAACCCTCCCATGATTGTATCAAATGGGTTTTTTTCAAATCGTTTTTGTACTTTTTTTGTATAAGCATATGTGTCACATTGAATAGACCTCTGCCGTGGCTAACAATCAACAATATTTATTGACATTTCTTCTGGTGGACATGATACATAAAACCATACTACAGGGTTGATTGGTTTATTTAATCAATAAATTGTCAAACATACCTGTGTGTAATGAATAGAGTTGGTAATACCACCTAATGCCTCAATGTTATCTGTAACCCATGTTTTAACCCAATTACTATATATCCTTATCTTATCCAAATAATGACTCCCCAGTGCACAATCATTGGTCCAATTTAGCCATTATCTTAATATGATAGAACATGTATAACAAATAGCCGCCCACATACAACAAGACACCATCTTTTACTCCTTGACGAAGCACGAGACACAGTTGTTGGTAGCTGAGGCTGAAACGCGTAAAAGCAGGTTTTTAAATAACCAGTGGACCAATTTTTGTTCTTGGAGACGATCCGATAAAGAAGCTAGCTGCTGAATGCAGTGACGTCACATCTTGCAGACAAGCCAGAATCAAGGCCGGACTCCAGGCCAACACGACAAGAGAGCAAGCAGAACAAGCCAGCAGAGCTACCGAAGGCGGTGTTAGCATGTTTTCGGGAGATCCTCCCATTCACATTATTGATGATAACTAAGGCCTTTATAACTTTTTAAATTCAAATTGTAAGATAGCTGCATTTTTAATTGTGTTTTGTTCAAATTAAATAATCCTATTTTGATCGCAACTTATTGTAGTCCCATTTTCACCTCTCTCTATATATACACTCTGCTGAGGAGAATGGATGGTAGGATGGTGAGGAGTACCGAATCACAATATAGTTTCAGGGAGTGCAACCACACTAAATGGCATGGCTTACATTATATCAAAGTCGCTTAGGGGTACCATCCCCAGATATCTTCAAGGGTGGCAACCCATGTCCACCTGCTCATTATACACTTGCTCCGTAGTCAGATCAACCATAAGAGCAGACTAGCTTTTAACCATTAACACCAGAACGTCTGCACTTAAAATTGTATAGTAATGTGTTTATCTCTATATCATCCCCACATCATGCTCCCCATGGATGTTTTGAGCAATACTTAACCTTGGAATCCACGTACACAGTCCCACCGTGATGGGTTGAGCAAGGGGTTTGGATTAATATATCCTATCTGTACCACTTTATCCTATTACATTCTATAATTTTCATTCACGAAGCCGGCCCTGTTTTTTTTCACTCTTTTCAAAGCACTATTTCGGTTGTTTTTTGGGGTGTAGTGGGCTGCAACACACTTCTCACTATGGAATCGGGCAACAACCAATGGTCAATGTATTTGCTAAAGAATATTACTAGAAAGATCAATTTGATAAAGCAATAGAAATTGATGTTCCGCATGATGAAAATTGTGGACAATTTGATTAATGTAGATTTGTTGAAGTTAGAAAAATTAATTATAAGAGATCAAAAAAAGTGGTTAGACGTCGTGTTTTTTACACAACAATATAAAGAATGTACATTATTCCCAGGGACTAAGGTTTCGAAAGAAACCATCCTTTGATTTAGAGATGAAATTTCTTAGCAGATTGGAATGAAATTTTTGGATAGATGTTTCCTATGGGCCATTGATTTAATCATCAAACAGCAGAAAACAACATCTTAAAACAGCTAGATGAAGAAATAAATGAAAATAAAAGATAAATTAACCCCCTTTGAGAATTCAAAAGACTTGAAGAAAAAGATATACGGCACTCCAAAAGAACTAGAGACTATTAGAAAGAGAGACAGATAATAACAAAAGCCTCAAACTACATAGAGATGAGGAAGACTACAGAAAGGAGAACAAAGAATTGGAAAATTAATAAACTTTTAAAAATACTATACAAAAACTGACTATAGAAAGGATAAACATGGGGG
This sequence comes from Ascaphus truei, assembly GCA_036426205.1. NCBI lineage: Eukaryota > Metazoa > Chordata > Amphibia > Anura > Ascaphidae > Ascaphus > Ascaphus truei. The sequence continues at coordinate 12,159 of WSYH01011781.1, forward strand.
AAAATACAATCATCATGACAATAGGAAAATGTACCCAGAAATGAAAGAGAAGAGAGATCAGAACACCATGATAAGGAAGCAATACACATAGAGATAAACCAGCTATCACCCATCTAAAGAAGAATAAGAGGTAGAGATAGAGCAAATTACAACCCATTAATCAATCAAAAAAGATAGAAGAGATGAAGATAGACTAAGAAAACAACAAAAAAAGTCCCACTCTTTAAAGCTCTAGAAGAGAAAAAGATAATAAAGATAAAAAAGAACAAACACAACAAACAGCACCGATTCCTCTTTTTTAGGGGCGGAGGGGCCCTTCCAATTTGTGGGCGGATATAAGTCAGAAACAACCACAGATAGAGAAGGGACAATAGGCAGCTCAAAAAGAGGAAGACTCTTCAGAGGAAAGGGTAGAAGAAAGCAACAAGAGACAACAAAAGAAGTGCAAAATAACATTGAATGTGTTTAATCTTAGCACCACATCTCTGACAGACACACACAAAAGTGTACTATCAAAGGGACTGTCTTTCGCACCTATGAAGACACATATTAGCTTTAACCTCTATATGATGCTAATCGTTTCTTAGGAAAACTCACTGTGAAACGGTACTTTTTGGGAAGACCAATAGAACACAATGTCACTAGAGCAGTACCCCCCAGTAGTACGAAGAGAGAGGAAGTTTATACCACAATGGATTGAAACAAAATCAAAATTTTTTCCCCATTTTGCCCACTGGCAATCATTTAGACGTCTTTTATGACATGGTCACTAAGGATTTTGAGACCCTACACTCTGATCTAACAGCTAAGGTAATAAAAAATGTAAAAATCTCACTAAAAATGAGAAAATGCTCTTAGAACTCATGGATCACCAAATTTGGTCATCAAACAGGGCTGATAAAGGGGGGGAATAGTTTCTTATGGATCGAGTGATTATGAACGTGAGGCATTAAGATTATTGGGCAGACAACAAACACCTATGTACTTATCTTCCCATCCCATTATTAAATACACTCAGAACTCAAGACCCTTGCTTAATAGAGGAAGGGAGACCGCATACTTGATGAAAAAGAATACAATTTTTTGTTCAAAATAAGCCAAGATGCCGTCTTCTATTCCTACCGAAGATCCATAAGAGTGTAGTCAATCCCCCAAGGCAGACCTATCGTCTCGGGGATTGACTCACTTACTGCAAAACCTCTCCCTTTATATAGACACTATACTACAAACCATATGTAGTTAAACAAGGGCCTACTTGAAGGATACAGTGGACATACTCTAATACTCCTAAATGGGATAAAATGGGAAAACCATTATATACTAGTTCCTTGTATGTTGCTTCGTTTGTACTACCATCATTGAGCACACCGGATGTGAAGCAGTGAGGAATGTTTTGCAGGAAGACGGTATAGTCTTCCAGAATCACAATTGACTTTATGATTGATGCAGAAAAATTCATATTAGACACAATTATTTTGGTATGCCACACTTTTTTACTTACAAAATGTGGGACGGCGATGGGGACGAGATTCGCACCAACTACGACTAATGTTTTGTCTCAGATTGGGAGAAGCATAACATCTGGATGGGGGTGTGAGCTTGGTGCGAATCTTGTCCTCTATCTCCGCTACAATAGAGATGATATTAATTTTTATTTGGGGGGGTGGTGAAAAACACTTTTGTTAAAATTTTTGATAATATGACTACCAAACACTTATAATCTAAAATTCACGAGTGAATGAGTCACCCAACACTTAACTTTTCTTGATTTGAATATATATATCGAAGATGATGTTATAAAAACAAGACATATTTCAAAGAGATAGATAAACACAATTTCATCAGACGAGACAAAGCTGGCATTTACCAAGATGGATGGACATGTTCCATCCAGTCAATTTTACCCAGAATCAAGAAAGATGTTACTGACATTGAACAATATCACAATCAATCAGAAAAAATTAAAGAAAGTTTTTTTATAAACATACTCTGAGGAGATAGAACTAGCTAGAAAGAAGGCCGAGGGAGTTCATAGAGGCAATTTACTGATACCTAAACAAAAAGTAGAGCAAGGAACAACAAATTTGACTATGCATTCCTGACACGGATATAGTAGGAGATGCTGGAAAATAAGAAAGATCATTATGAAACATTGGGAGATCCTAAAAAACGATCCATCTCTGGGCCCAAATATCCCAGATAGCCAATGTAATCTTCACTAAAGCAAGCATCTCAAGAACAAACTAGCTCCCGTGCGCTCAGGGACAACAAACTAAGAACAAGGGTGGCTGAATAAAAAAAAGGCTTTTTTGTTGTTCCACCTGTAGGGCATGTAAGTTCAAATCCACAGAACAACTAAGTTCAGTTCTATATGTCACGGGTGAGGTCTTTACATCAATACTTCCATGCCTTGCAGAACAGACCATGTAATATACACTGATTGAATGTTCCTGCAAGTTACAATACATTGGTAAAACAATTAGACCATAAGAACTAGGATCATCCGACACTTAGTGGCATTAGTAGGAAACTACTAATCATAGTATTCCTAATCATTTTACTGAATTTCATGTGGGGAACCTACATGCCTAACCTCAAAGACCATTGAACATGTATTACCACCCCATTGGAGGGGGGGTGATAGGGGTTTTAGAACTCTTGAAACGAGAAACCTTTTGGATTCATCGTCTCAAAACACTAGCCCCCAAGAGACTAAAATGCTAGATAGACATCACCCCCTTTCTGAATTAAAATATCTGTCAATGTATAAACTGTTTTTTGCCTCTGCTCCCTCGTTGCTCTCACACGCCTCTTTCGTTTCAGATCTACCTCAAGAATGGCCATCATATTTAAATGTCTTTGTTAGCTACACATATATTCTATATGCACTAATATATGTAAATGATATGTCACTGTAATGGTTTGCCTCAATAAATCACCCACGTCACACATTCGATCACTGCAACACATCTCCTTTTAATGTTTATATGATCAAAAACAACAACAATCAGCCCACCCTTTAACTATCTAGAATTAGATATGAGTTAAGAACACTTACTCCCAATTATGTAGGAGTTATATATTACCCAACATGGCTTTAAGTGTCTAATTACACATTTTTTGATGACCAATGACATCTTTTGAAAAAAACCTCAATAGTCTCTTTTTTGACCTTCTATTAGATAGTATAGGCAAAGTGGTTTGCCATCACTTCTGCTAAACTACCTATAAAGCTCTAGAAACATTATCCTGTTATCAATTCCCTCTACTAATTAATTGGGTACCAATTAGCATCTAATATATTATAAATTCTTATTTCCCTCCCATTTGTATCATGGGTTTTTTCAACTTTTTTACTTTTTTATAAGCATTGTGCACTGGATATGCCTGCAGTGCTAAACATCAGCAATTATGAGCATTTCTCTGGTGACAGTCATAAAACTACTAAGGTTGAATTGTTATTTAATCAATATTGTCAAAACTACTGTGTGTAATGAATAGAGTGTAATCCACACTATGCTCAATGTGATATCTTACCATGTTACCAAATTAACTATATCCTTATCTGTATCCTAATGACTCCCCAGTGCAATATGGTCAATTAAGCCATTTTTAATTGATAGAACATGTATAAATAGCCCCGCCATTACAACAGCTTATACTCCTGACGAAGCCGAGACACAGTTTGGTAGCTGAGGCGAAACGCGTAGAGTTATACCAGTGGACCAATTTGGTCTTGGAACGATCCGTAGAAGCAGCTTCTGAATGCAGTGACTCACACATCTGCAGACGAGCGCGCAGAAGAAGCTCCGGTCCAGGACGCAGAGCAGCAGAAGCCAGCAGACTGACCTGAAGGAGGCGGTGAGCTGTTTCGGGAGATCCTCCATCACTTATTGTGATATATGCTTTTAAATCTTTTATTCAAATTGTAAGTGCGCATTTTATTGTGTTTTTTCAAATATAAAATATCATTTTGATCGCACTATGTAGTCTTTTCCCTCTCTCTATATATATACTCTGCTGACGGAGAATCGTAGGGGGCACCATCCACAGATTCTTCAAGGGTGGCAACCCAATTTGCCAACTGCTCATTATACACCTTGCTCCTGTGAGTAGATCAACCATAAGACCAAGACATAGCTTTTATACCATATAACACCAGACGTCTGCCACTTAAATTGTATATATGTTCTCTTATCTCCCCACATGCTCCCCTGGATGTTTTTGGAGCATACTTAACCCTTGGAACCCGTGACACGGTCCCACCAGTGAGGTTTGAGCAAGGGGTTGGATATTATATCCTATATCTGTACCACTTTTCTATTCACATTCTATAATTTCATTTCACGAGCACGCCTGTTTTTTCACTTCCAAACACTTTTTCAAGGCACTTATTCCCTTGCATACACATTATTATACGGGTATCATATACTCAAACATATGCAAAGCAATATTTCTATAGCTCTTTCCAGTACATACTATGTTTTCACTTTGGACAAATATGTTTTTTCTTGTTGTGTGGTGTGTGTGTGTGTGTGTGTGCGTGGGTGTGTGCGCATATATTCTCCAATTACAAACAACACTGAAGATTGCATCTCTTTCTGTTACTGTGTAACTGGAAACCTCTGCTGTGTTCCACTACTACCTCTTTTTAGGCAGCCTTTCACGGTTGCCAAGTCATTTTCTGTAACCAGGGCTGGGACTATAGAGGGAATGGATGACTGCTGTTGCCATTGCCACGTGCCGTAACGGAGAATCTATCACAGTATTTAATGTCCTTATAGTGAATATCTAAGTACACATACATTATAGCTGAACATGTATACAGATGATTATGTCCTTCAAGGAGCACAGCTCATACCCTCTGGAGGATCCCCAAAGGGCAAGATGGTTGGCACAACTTATAATGAAAGGGGGGGAGGGGGGTGATAGGGTAAAATGCAGCCTGCTAGTGTAGATACATTTATCACAAGTCCAAATAACCTGAACACTGTGAGCTCATACTCGTTTGGTTAATTTAGAGACCAGATAAGAGAACACACTGAGGAAATAAATATCTACCAGCAAAACTTAACTGGCAATGTGATGGTGAAATAGCTACTTCTATATAATAACAATTCGCGGGGAAAGGAAGGAGTTGCTCTCTACTCTTTTTTTAAAAGTTTTGTTTGTTTGAATGGACGTCAATGCAATGATGAAACAAAATATTTTTTTTTAGAAATAATGTTTTTTGGTTTTTATATAATAATCAAATGTAAATATACAGATGTTACCACCCGACCACCGTGTTCCCCTCTTTCCTCCGGTGCCAGGGAGGGGACGCTGTGGTGTAGTGAGCGGTGGAGGCGGTGGAGCTCTGCGGCGTACCGCGTAAAGTGGGGCCTCCAGTCCATGTAGTTTGTTCATTTTCACCTGCACAAATTCTCATGGCCGTCCACAATGCGCATAGAGATGAGAATTGCAGGTCATTTTATAATGTGCGCAGGCGCAGTTGACTCCAAGTTGTGGCAGCCATTTTAGTAGAGGCTCCGCAAGGGCTACATGTCCTCGGAGCCTGAGGGACATGCAGGTAGAATGTGACAAGGTTTGTGCATTACAGGTCATTTGCTGGAGTTGCTGGCAGTTACTGACTTTGGAATAGGTGGAACCATTGAGGTAGTGTCCGGAGTAGTGCTCCCCGCTTACTAATACTAGGTTTTGTCCCTTAGGTACACAGTCACGAGAGGTGTGGAGTTCCCAAGTCCCCCCGCCCCCCTTCTAGATTGCTTGCTGCTGTAGAAGCCCCAGAAAGGGAATGTACCATTTAGGACCTTAGGCCTGCGGTCCCCGTCACTTTCACAGGCGCATTGCTCGGGCGTGCGCTTTGGCTATCAAGAGCCCCGCCCCCCCAGTCCGGCCATTCCAGTCCCTACCTATCCGTGAGCAAACCAGAAAGTGAATCCCTGCGTTCTTTTCTCCCATAGTCGTGCACCGTTCCCCAGCGGTGCACGACAGGTTTTCCAGGGAGTCATGAGAATTTGAAATCATCATCTGTTGACGGAAACGTGGCCACACGCCCCCCCCGCCGGGCGGTTTCAGCCAATACTAGGGCGAACCAGCCCGCCGGACGTCATGGCCACGCCCCGCGCAAACCTAAGCCACCACGCCCCCTCCATCGCAAAAACCTTCCCTCTCCCCTCATACCGCCTATCGCGGTGTAGCACTGTTGCATGCGCTGCCCCCTGCCCCAAGAAGCGGAAACCACGTTTGTTGTGGTCAACACTCCACCGCTTATTCGTTGGTACTTTCCCCCTTTCCTCCTTTTTTCGCATCACACCTCGGCTATCTCATTTCTCTTGTAGGTGAGCTGCAGCCTTGCAGTTTTGGACAGCAAGACCACAGCACAGGCAACTATAGACAATTAGGGACACCCCTCCAGTTGGGGCTTTCCTCAAGAAGCAATATGCCTGCGGACCAGAGAGAGAGGATTCCAGCAACGTCGTGGGATCAGACAGATCCTTTTTGCTCATTCACATTACCTGGGGTACCGGAGTGCCCAAGGAGGTAACGTGCACCAACAACTGTCCACAGGGGTGCGCTTCTCCTACACTGGGTGAACTGACTTTCATTGGGGGAGGTACACCATGGTATTGGTTCCATTCACCCAGTATTTTTCTTTGGGGGACCACTCAACTCTGTGTTTGTTATTATGTAATTGTGTGTGTTATTTTGTACAGTACCGTTATAATTTATTCTAATTCTAATTGTTAGTAAAACCAATTGTTATATACTGGTGTGTGTACTCTTTTTCAACTGTATGAGGTCTTGAAATGGTTATTCCCACTGTCTGTGGATACCTCAAAGGTGGAGGCGCTGCACCGAGGAGAACAGAGCACACCCAGGCTCCCAGCTGTGAAGGCCAGGCCTTCTGTGAGACACAAGTAACGGCAGCAACACATATTTCGCTTAGACACGGGAAAAGGGGCTACACAGTTAAATATTTGTTTAAGCAGTGTAAGTTGCAGAGCCATGTAGTAAGTCCCAAAGAAAAGAAAAAAAATTAGCCGTGTGAATTTTGCTTCCTAAGGCTGAGTCCCATAGAGACTTCAGCCGTGCGAGGCGCCCGGAGGCTGAGGGAAAGTGGGGGGTGCTTTCCCTGGCCTTATTTTTCGCGCTGTCCGGGGCGTTGTGGGCGGGCACAGTGACGTCACGGAGCTGGTTCACCTCATTGGTGCGAAGAACTCGCGTTCCCTCGACCTGCCCTTCACTCCGTTCGGCTCTTAAAAACTAAAAAAAATTGTCGGCTACGTTCCTCCACACTCCTGCGAATCGTGCGCAGCTCTCCGGCTAAAGCTTGCGCACGCAGGGCTCACTGCCAGCGTGAGGCGCTGGCAGCGCCTAAGCGCTGACTATGCCCAGCGGTCCTTAGAATGATTTTTAATAGCCTTAAAGTAATAGTTGTACTATTTGTGTTCTGTGAAAATGACGTACGCTTTTTAATTTCCTCCTGGTTTGCTAAATTCCTGCTTATTCCGGGTGCCTTACGATTTATTTGTCAATAATTAAGCATCATTACCTGATCAATAAACAAAAGAAGAAAAAATATTTGCATGGCCAGATGTAGCGCCCCTTTTTGATACTTTCATCATTGCGGGCAGAGTTGAATTTTTTGCCAGGGAGACTACTCAAGGCAATCTCTGGGTGTGGGGAAAAGTACATTTGATTTTCAAATACACCACGGCGGCTCCTTGATGCCTATATTTTCCCTGTCCTGAGAAAAAGTTTTTTTTGCCAGCGATCTCTGTAGAAAGTAAAAATCCTACTGATTTTGTAGATTGGAGGGTTTTTTTAAAAACTTTCACAAAATTTCTCTTCTCAACAATTGCCATTTCACCCCCCATACAGATGAAAGGTGAGGAGAACTGGTTTTTTTTCTTTTTTTTTTTTTTTTTTTTTAACAGAACTTCTTATAATCCGCTGTC